>CATIWR010133206.1:0-44703 GCA_949677035.1 Omphalea diandra | reverse complement strand
TATATATATATATATATATATATATATATATATATATAGGGAAAGAGTGTGTGTGTGTATAAGTTTCTATTTAATATATCATTAAATTTAACATATGAGTAATAAAAAATATCAATTACTTTGCATATATTGTATTTTTAGTATTTATAGATTTTCATAATTATTATTTATGTTTAATTGATTACGTATCTAAGTTTCTTAAAGGATTTTTTTGTATATTCTCTTTTTTTATCTATATTCTTTGTTATATATCTATGGATATTAAAATTTTATACATCATTTAAATTTTTTAATAAAATTAATTTTATGTTTAAGTATTATATTTTGTGAATGATATATTATAATATGCTAAAACTAAATTAAAAAATATAGAAGTCGTGTTGATATTTTTACTATTATAATTAATTAATAAAATTATATTGATTAGTTTATATAAAATTCAACTATAAAAATATTTTTAAAATAATGGAACATTAAAAAATGAATTTAAAATTTTTACATAAATTTAAATATAAAATAAATATTTGTATAATGTGCAAATTAATGACTTATTTATGTTATATGATGTTGTTATACTACAACCAAGAGCAAGAAGGTGATTAAGAATCTTAGGAGTTTGAGAAATTCTTTGGTTTGGATAGCAAATTGTAAGTAAATATTATTTATTATGACATTTCATCATTTCCTTTCCTATTTTTGTTATATATATATATATATATATATATACACACACCATGTAAAGGTAGGATTTATTACTTGAACTCTTAACATTTGTCATATTTAACTAAGTTATCCTTTATTTTTTAATGTCATACTAAGTCATCTCATACATTTATTTTATTACGTTAAAAAGTCCTTCCATCATTAAAAATTCTATTTTTTTTCATTAGTCAAAGAAAATTTGGTCAAAAGTGAGATTTGTACTTTATTGAATTAATTACTCTGAACCCCCTGATGTGTGTCATGTTAAACCAAATTGTCCATATCACTTTTCAATATAATACTGAGTCATCCCTCATATTTATTATGTTACATTAAAAAGTCCTTTCGACATTATCTTTTTAACATTGGAAGGACTTTATATTATAACAGAATGAACGTGATGATTTAATATAATATTGAAAAGTGACAACAATTTAGTTAAATATGACAAACATTAGAGGATTTAGAGTAATTAACCTATGAAGGTATAATAAAGTGCAATACATATTGGTTATGTGGGAAATGGTTCATTTACACATATAGTGCACTAGTTAGGATGTCATATATAAAGGCAAAATGGCTAGTGTAGTATAGCAGGATGACGTTGAATTGAATGATGAGAGTTTGGACTTTATGATGAGTTAATTAGTGCATTTGAAACGGATAATAATGGTGAGAATGGGACACATAGGTTTAGACACCTTGCATTTGTTTTATAGAAGAATATGAGAGATCCCATATTAAAGCTTGGCATGAAATTTAAACATTTTGGAGAATTTAAGGCTACAGTTAGGGAATGGAAAATAAAGCATAAATGGCAAATTAGGTTTAAACCTAATGACACTAAAGGATGTACAACGATCTACCTAAAGGGATATGAATTTTACATATCTTGCTTGCCTAGGATAGTAATCCTATTATAATGCCAATTAAATCAGGTGTGTTTAACTATTCATATTTTAAAAACTACAATATAAGTCAAGTCACCTTTAAGTGGCTAGAAAAGATGTATTTAGAGACTTTTAAGGTAGATCTTACATGAAACTTAAATGGATTTATCAAAACTGTTAAGGATGACTACCAAATTAATGTGATATATACTAAGGCATGGAGTGTTAGGAGTATAGCTATTAAAATGAAAGATGGGGATAAATAGAAAATAATGTAAAAGATTAAGGGACTACAAGTTTGAATTATCATGGACAAACCCTGGTAGTACTGTGCACTTATGAGATAATGATGAGGGTGTTTTCTATGGAATTATATATGTGCCTTGCTACATTCAGGGAAACTTTTACATCAAATTATAGACTCCTTATTAGTGTAGATAGTTGCTTCTTAAAGTGCATACATGGTGGCTAATTATTGTCTGTTGTGGGCATTAATGCCAATGACTGCATATTTCCTTTTACCTGGGCTATGGTAAGGAAAGAGGACAATGAGTCCTGGAGTTAGTTTTTCACTACTTGGAATGAAGCAAAAAATCCAATCCAACCTAAAGGATTGGACTTTCATGTTTAATAGACAAAAAGTAATAGTAATAATAACATACGTTTACATAAACATTATTTTTAATTAGTTGCTTAGAGATTTAACTTCTTTTATTTATATTTATGATAGGGTCTAATCTTACATTTGATGAACTGTACCTTGCAACAAAAAGGAAATATTATGTTAGGCATATTTATACTAACTTTAGGAAAACATTTAAAGGCAAGAAATTAAAGGATATGATGTGAAATGCTGCTCGAGATAGTTATGTGAAAAGTTTAAGTGATGAGATGGCTAAGATTGAGAAAATTAGTAACGATGCAAATAAATATTTGAAGAAAATTGATCCCTATAATTGGACTAAGTCACACTTTAAAACTCATTTAAAGTGTGACTTAATACTAAATAATATGTGTGAATGTTTTAACTTATTCATTTTATATGCTAGGAACAAAGGAGTTATAAAAATGTTATAGATAAATAGGACTAAACTAATGATTAGGTTGCATAAGAAGAAAGATGCCATGAAGAAGGTTAAAGGACTTATATGTCTTAAAATTTGAAAAAAGCTAGAAAAAATTAGCAATTGGAATCATTAGTATTAGAGTGAATGATCAAGTGGGCATGAATACCAAGTAATTGGGCTTGAAGAGTAGTATGTGGTAGATAAAATAAAAAGGAGTTGTAGTTGCAGAAGATGGGATTAATTGGCATTCCCTATGCTCATGCTACATCTATAATTCATTTGAATGATGAGAAGCCAAAAGTGTGCATGACTGCTACAAGGAGCATACTTATGTAAAAATGTATTTCTATTGTATAAACCTTGCTAACGGACTAGACTTGTGACTTGTAAGCTATGAACCACCTCTCCTATCACTTGAAAAGCCAAAGCTAAGGAAGGGTAGAAAGGCATTAATGAGAATAAAGGAAGTTGAGCAGTTAGAAAAGGCATTGAATAATAAAGGGATGGTTTTTAAGAAAGGAGTGGTCATCAATTACAGTAGATGTGAAAGGTTGTCTAACCATATGATATTGTTCATATGGAGAAAAGACTAAGAAAATTAAATGTGAGTAACTTGCTATTCTTAATGAATATGACTTGTTAGATTGGTTATTTCACTGAATATGAGTTTGATTAGATATGCACTTGATTATTTCAAGTGAACTCTAAATCTAGAAAACAAAAGATATGAGTAAAAAGTTCAAACTTTGACCTTGCAAGAGATGCAACCCAACATTTAGCTCGAGTACAGAGCATTCCATATATAGTGCAATGGATGCCTGTAACTAACCCTTTTCCAATTTTATTACACTATTAATGTTGTCTGATATATGTCATATTTGTTGTTTTTGAGAAACATAAAAGCAGTAAAGTGTTAAATGATGTAATCTTCCATCCAATTAACAATGTTATACTAGAATCTGCAAACTTTAAAAGAAATGTTTCAGAGTTTGTTTCACAACCAAATATACCATAACCTCTAATGTCACAACTAAATCTATAACAACAATCAATATCACAACCTCACATTTCTAGTTTAAATGCCAATGCCATAATATATGGTGATATTGAGATGACTTTATAATCATTGATAGTCTTAGATGATGAATATGAAGAATATTAAGTAATAAGCTTTGGTTACCAACTCTTTTAAGTTTTCTAGTTATATATTAATGTTAAATGATGCCATTAAATTTGGGATAAATTTGTAGGCCTAGAAATCAAAGTTACCACTTCAACCTAAAAAAATTGTCAAATTGTCTGAAATTAAAGATGATGGATTAAAGAGAAAGTCAAGCATAAGCTTATCATTAGAAGCATGAAGTTCTAAGTACTAACCAAACCTCATTTGTAGCCATCCAAACCTCTAAAGGCAAATGCTTCCAAACCAACCCTTTCAAAACTTGCAAGTAGTAAGACACTGTAAGCAGCAAAATCCAACCTTTCCGAACCATCAACAAAACCTTTTTACATACCCTGCAAGCAGCAACATCAGATTCCTCAAATTAATGTAACACTAAAGTCTGAAAAGTACAAAAAGATTTCAGCTACATCTCAATCAGTGCAAGCCAATGTAAGACTTTGAAAACAATTCAACAAAAAAAAGATTAAAATAGGTTTTGGATCAATGGAAGCTAAAGTAACACTATAGTCTTTGAAGACTACAAAGAAACATGGGATTTCATCGATATTTAGAGTTGGAACTAGATTTATGCAAGCACATGGTGATGAAGACATGGAGTTTTTGTTATCATATGAGAAGCAGTACATAAGATCAAGAAAAAAGACATGAAGATGATTGTGTTTTTTTTTTTTTTGGCTAAATAGGCACATAATGTGTTGATATTGAATGTGTCCCTATATTTTTGTTAGGTTTTGTTTGCTAGTTTTTAAACATCAATGAATCATATCTGCCATTACCTATTAATTTTTGTTTAACAGTCATGGCAAACAAGGTTCATTGACTAAGTATATGTTTTGTTTGCTAGTTTTTGGTACCTTAGTGAACCATATCTACCATTATATTTTTTGTTCAACGATCATGGCAAATAAGGTTCATTGACAAAGTATATGTTTTTGCTTTTTACATGTCCTTATGGACCTACCATATTTTAAATTGATGTGTACATGAATCTTTGTACTTGGACAATATAGTTACTATAATGAAATGAATATTTCTTTCTTGACTAATGGAATCCCTTTTTAATTTTGTTTATATTAAAATGTCAATTTCTTTATTAAACTTGATATTATCAATGCACAATACACATTACATTTTATCTTGACAATACACATTACATTATACAAAATGTCATTTATAACCTAGCTGCCACTTATACACATTACATTTTATCTCAAAGTTGCCACATATACACATTACATTTCATCTTAACATTACACATTCTGGTGTGATGATGCATTAACATTAATTTGATTGTTAATAGATACATAAAGTAACAAATACTATTAATATTAATATTTTTCATTACATTAACCAACCTTAAGACAAAAATACTACCTCAAATGTAAGGAGGCTAAAATTCACATCTAATATCCCACAAAACAATCCCTTAAACTCATTCTACATCTCCCTAAACTTCACAATAACATAAATTACATTAACCCTTACTTCCCCTTGCTAGTACCCATCAACAAACCCAACAAAATTATAAAAAAACCATACATAACCAACACCCTTTTCCATTATGCCCTTCATTATCAGATAGAGTTTGTTTGTTAATAACATTTAAGAAATAAAGAGATGAGTTTTTGAGTAGGTTTTAATTTTGTGAATAATGAAAAATAAGATGGATTTTTGGTTTTATGAATAATTTGATTTGAGTTTTATTTTATTTGTATAGAATTAAAATTTAAGATTTTTTATTTGTGATGAGTAGTTATTAAAATTGAAAGAAGAAGAATAAGAAGAAAAAACAAGGAACAGAAATGTTAATGGGTATTTAAGATATTTTTTAAAAAATAACATTGACTTTTTTATTTAACTAATAGGAAAGAGCTATAAAAATAGACAAAAGGACATTTTAATTTAATAGAATGAAAATAAAGGGATATTTTAATATAGTATATGAAAGTGAAGGACGAAATAGTCTAATATGAAAAAGTTCTAGGCAATCAACATATTTAATCCTTTTTTGAAATTGAAAGGATGAACTAATTAATTATATAAAATTTAAGGGATTAAATAACAATTGTCCCTATTAATACTAATTTTTCTATTAAATTTTCCTATCAACAAATATATTTTTTTATAATACTAATAATTAATGGTCTCGTTTTCTCATGGATTGTGATTTATTACTTAAAAAGAAAAAAATCTAATTTGGCTTTTGTGATGAGGTCAAATTTAGAAACACATTAGCTCAGTTGGGCATAAAAATTTCTGCGCAACTCTTTACAACTAACTAGGGAATCATTATCTTCTTCCACATCGAGTAGAAATTTTGACAGAACATAACAACTAAAACGGCACATTCTTTCTATCCACTTAGTACCAATCACAGACACAAGTACCCAACAATGGAACCATCCCCAAAACATACTTGACCAACCACAAGGCACAAAAGATAGGTATAGCTTGAGCCTCACACTGCCACTTTGGGTGACCAGAGCACATCCCACGTAGGTTTCCGGTCAGCTGCTGCCATCTCCACTTACAAGCATTCACATTAATAATATTAAACAGAGCAAAAAGGGCCAAATGCAAACATCATCATAATCATTACAATCATAACTTACCAAACCTAAATTCCAATACAATTCTTTCTTTTTACTTCTTTTTCAACCTTCTTCTTACCTTTTCCCTCCCTTTTTGTTCCTTCTTCTCTTGCTTGTACCCTCCTCTACTCTCCATGTCTCCTTTCAAGTTCTCTTCTCCACACACACTCTCTCTCCCTCGCTCTCCCTCTCTCTCTCACCTTTGCCCTTATCAATTCATATATATTATATGCGCATTCATATGCAAGACAAAGGATGCAAAATCCCTTCTGCAAGACAACAAGATCACTGATGCTTCTCTAAATCAAGATTTGTTGCTCAAACAAAGAAGAGGATTATAATTAAAGAGGATTAGGCCACATGGGTTACAAAGCTATCTATTCTTTAGTATTTTTCCTGTTTGGTCTCCTCCTTCACTCTTCAGGTGATTATTTTCTATCTCTTGTTTGTTTTCGTTTGCATATTTTCGTTTTCTCTGTCTGTGGAGCTTGTTTGATTTCAAATCTAAGCCTGGCTGTGGCTGTGCACTTGAATTGCTTGAATTTTTCAAATGCCCCAATTCTTTGAATTCAAACTTCCAATTTTTTTTTTTTCATTACTTTACACGTTGCACCTGGAATTTAAGTGCTTTTTCCATGTGGGTTTGGCTTTCTTTTTCCAATTGATTGTTCTTTCATCAAAGATGATTGCTTTCTATTGAGCTAGCGCAGAGAACAGGTTTTCAAACTTTTTCAATGATGGTTCTTGTTCCATGTCAAGCCTTTTTACTTTTCGTTTTTGATTTCAATTATTAGTTATGCAGTTATGCTTTTGCTGGCTAGTCCAGTCAGGCACTCACTCGTTTTGCACTGTAATTTTCCATTCTATTTATGACTAGTCGAATTATGGTCGTTTCAAGATTGACATGACCTTTACTACCTCAGGGGTCGCCCCTCACATGAATACATGATGAAATATGAAAATTCAATTTCTTTGCACAAATTAAAGTTATTCCTAATCAATTATTAAATAGAATTTCAATTGACCGGTGAATTGAAAGCACATTTCGGCAAATGATGATCCATAGTCGGTGGTTAGGGGTGATAGTCTTAAAATTTTAAAGTTTCAAGTCTATCCCATTTAATACAATAAATTTTCTTTAATAGAGATTTATAAAAATCTCTCTTTTCCTACAAATTTCTAATAATTAACAGTGCGCCATGGTCCCATGGGCTATTTAACCAAAGTGCATTTTATAAATATTAAAATTAAATAAAATTTTAATTCAGATTTTTGCTCTTTTTTATTTATAAAATAAAATTTTGTTTTCTAATTTCATATTCAGGTACAATTATTAAAAAGGGAGAAACAGGAGCTGCACTTGCACATTCTAGCCAACTAGACCATGGTGCAAAACAACTGCATCTCACTTCTATTTCCAATACCCAAAAGGATATTACCACACCCATAACCACTGTTCCCAGTATCATTCCTACCAATCCTGCTACATCGACTCCCGTAGTAAACCCGAATTCAGACCCGGATTCAACATCACCAGCCACCATGACGCCAATGATAACTCCAACCACCACATCTTCACCTGCGTCTCCTGGAGCTAGCTGGTGCGTTGCTAGCCCAAGTGCAACACCAACCGCATTACAAGTAGCATTGGACTACGCTTGTGGCTATGGTGGTGCAGATTGTTCGGCGATTCAGGCTGGTGGAAGCTGTTACAATCCCAATACCGTCCATGATCATGCTTCTTATGCATTCAATAAATATTATCAAAAAAATCCAATACCAAGTAGCTGCAATTTTGGAGGAACTGCTGTCACAACTAGCTCCAATCCAAGTGAGTTAAGCTTTTTATTTCAGCTATATTTTTATATTAATTTTAAAGAGCAAGGAAGCACATTTTAAGGTTTGAGTCCTTTATTTCCTGCAGTATTAGCGTGTTTTTGGTTGGTTCTTAAGGATTGAATGGAACAGAAATACAAATTTACATGGTAATTGATTAGATTTTAACTTAATTGTAAGTAGATTTTTTATAGAATTTATTTATAAATAATAGTATAAATAAAAATAAATTAGTTTTAAATAAAATAAAATTTATATTTGATTTTAGTGTAGAATTTAATAAAATATTTTATCTTTAGAAAAATATTTGTATTATTTATTTCAAATTTTTATAAATATAAAAAATAAAAAAGAGACAAGAGAGAGAATAAAGAAAAAAGGAAAAAGTTGAGAGGGTGACAGAGAAAGAAAGGAGAACCGAAAAACAGCACTGAAAAATAATATCTTAACTATCAGTATTTTTATTATAATAATTTTTTATAATTTTAGTATTCATACAACAATTTAATCAAATTTGATAACTCATTTTAAAGGTTTAATAAAATAATTTTAAATCAATTTATTTATATCAAATACATAAAAATTATAGAATTCATTTATATTAAATACACCTATAAATCCAAATATATAATCATATTGTAAATTTATATTTTAGTTTAATCTTTTTGTTATATCAGAAAATTAATAAATTTATTCTGAAATAAAGTAAGAAATAAAATTATATTCAAACTAGCTGTCAATAGTGGATAATGTATATTGTAGTAATTTTTCTTATAATTTTAATATAAAATTCATTTAAAATTTTGTATATTATTGGCTATGGAAGAATTTTTTCTACTTAAAAAAATAATTTTTAATATGAAATTCAAATATATTAATTAGAACTATTATTTTATTTTGAGTTGATTTTTAATTATGTAAAATCTTAAAGATGATGTAATTATTTTTAAAAAATTAATAACATAGAAGAAAATAATTATTTAATAGTCATAAAAAATCGTATGACACAATTTTTGAGACTAGAATTATGCATATCCTAATAGTCAACTCGCGTATTAGCGTATTATGATAATTTTATAATAATTTTAGTATTTAGTATTTTAATTGATTACAAATAGTTTGTTATTTAAACTAAATTTGTAAATAAATTTTTATATTTAACATACTAAAAAATAAAATTTATTTCAAATAAAATAAATTTTTTGCTTGATTTAAATATATGATTTAACAAAATATTTTATTTTTATAAAAATATCTCATATCATTTTTTTAAAATTTTTATAAATGTAAATAAATAGAAAAAAGAGAAAACATAGAAAATATAAAAAGAAAGAAAAAGAGGAGGAAGAATAGTGAAAATGACATTTTAGCTTAGGCCCATTTTGTCATACTGAAAATTTTTTTATAACATAAAATTAAAACCAATTTTAAAGATTTAGCCTTTGTTTGGAAAGGAGAGAAACGTTAACGAAATGAAAGGTTAATGCAAAAGTGAGAAAGGTTAACGAAATAAAATTTCAAATAAATTTTCATTTATACAAAATATACAAAGTGTAAATTTATAAATGCATTCTGTAAAAATTATAGAATTTTTTATACTAAATACACTTTTAAATCTAAATATATAATCATATTCCAAATATGTTTTAAATAACAAAATAAAATTAAGGATATGTATAACTAGAATAGATACCATAACAAAATTTTAAATTATACGTTTATAAAAATATTGTAAGATTTAGTTTAATCTCTTTGTTGTATAAAAAAATTAATAAATTTAGACTATTGTAAAATAAAATAAGAAACAAAATTAATTGTGCATTGTGCGAATTGTGATATTCTTTTTATGATATGTATATAGATTCATATAGAATTTTATATATTAATTGACTATAAAAGAATTTTTTATTTAAAAATAAATTTTTAATATAAAATTTATATTATATTAATATTATTATTTTATATTGAATTGATTCTTTAACTACTCTAGATTTTTAAAGATTATGCAACAATTTTAAAAATTAATAAAATAATTACTTAACACATGATAAAAGATAATGTAATATAATTTTAAAATCAGAATTACATGTATACACATTATATGTATTATACTTTTTGTTATAATTTTAGTATACAATTCATTAAAAATTTTGTGTATTAATTAATTATAAAATATTGTTTACTTAAAAATTAATTTTTAATATAAAATTTATATTAAAATTGTTATTTTATTTTAAATTTATTTTAAATATAATAAACTTTTAAGAATGATAATGATTTTTAAAAATTAATAAAATAAAATAATATATATATATATATATATATATATATATATATATATATATATTGATTGATCGAATGATCGATGTGGCTTTTCAAAATCGTATTCGGCGCTAAGACTTGCGTCAACTTAGGCCTTTGGAGCGCCTAAGTCTATTCTCCCATCTATACATATGCCTACAAACTTTAGCAATAACCCTGTTCTCCCAAAAAAAGGGGGGAAAAAAAAACTCCAGTAATAAACCGGCTTATTGTTGACAGTTTTTGATATTATACGATATAATATAATGTAGTTAAATAAATTTAAGTTTGATATAAATAGATTTGGATTATAAACTAGTCAATCTATTTATAATATTGTAAAAAAGTATGTTTAAATATATTGATTTATTTAATGCGTAATAAATATAGTTATATAATCACATTAATGAGTTAATGTTTAATGTACAATATAAATATACATATTTAAATATGATTTAAATAAATATATTTTTATATAAGAATATATTTGAATTCAATATTATATTTATTTAGATTTTTAATATGAGATCTATTTTCTCAATGTATAAATATTTTTAGTTAAAAATTAAATATTTTTAATTCTTTTATATATTTTCAAATTAAACATATATTTTTTTGTCCAAACACACTAATGAAACATTAATAACATAATTAATTAAACTGATTATACGGATCGTGTCGAGTAACCTGCTTCATAAATATGTTTGTGTTAGAATTGAGGATTTTAACACGATTAATTAAATGAGTTGTGTTCGAATTGAATGTTTTTATGTTATTCACGTATCATTTCTACTCCACCTAATTCATCATCTATAGAAGCGGACCCCTTCCCCTTATTATTGATTCACTAATGTCCAACTAGATCCAAAGAGCAAGATATCACCAAAATCGATCTTACCCTATGTTTGGGAGGAAAAAAAAAAAGAACGGAAGTAAACTAAGAGTAGAAAATAAAGAAGAAAGATAATTTTCCCTTATTTAGAAAAGAAAGAAAAATACAAGGAGAAAAAAATAATAATTATTTTACTTCTTTTAAATTAGAGAGAAAATATGATGATTGAAGGTAATTATAATGAATTTATATTTTTACCTTTGATATTTCTGTTGATAGAGAGAATAAATTTAATTTTCTTTTTTATCTAAACATAATAAGAGAAAATAAATAAAGAAAAATAAAATTTATTTTCTATCTTTTTTTATCCAAACATGAAAAAGAAAAATAAATTAAAAAATAAAATTTATTTTTTCTTTTTTTTTTTCTTCCTAAATAATTTTTCAAACATAACATTAGTGTCCACATTGGGGCTGAGAGCGAAGCATCAGTTCAGACAAATTATTCAAATGATCTTTACAGCAAAGCATTACTCAAATATCCCTTTCCTTATTTGTTTCGAGAGCAAATCTCATCACCCTGATTACCTCATCTATCATCACGTCATGTTAAACTCGGTCCAAGGAGCAAAATCAATCACATTCTTTTATTAGTTCAAATAGCAGAAAAGTATCCCCTGGACGTAACTCAACTTATTTTAGCACATCATATCCTTTCTTCTTGTATCTAACTAAACCGAATTTCATTCACTATTTTCATAACCTCATCCTCGTAAACTCTACAGAGCAAAACATCATCTAGATTTTCCAAATTCATTATTATTATTATCTACTTTCAGTTATATTCTCCATCTTGTAATTTGTTTTACCCTCTCCATATGACTAAAATGTATCTGCCCAGATATAACAATTGAGACCCAGTTGTTTATCTACGCTTATACCACATCTAAAGTTGCCAATATACCTTTTTTTTTTTAATCCATGTAGGAAGCTCAATAGCAGAAACAGCATTGTTAACTTCGCAACAGGAGTAACCCTCTCCTTCTAATAACTCCACCATAATAATAGAGATAATTGAATTCAAGATTAACACTCTCGGCAGATGCATTTATGCTGCATGTGCCCAACATATCTCTTTTCATGTCTCCAACTTGGAAAAGTACTAACTTACATACTGACAAAAAAAAAATGGAACTAGGGACGAAAATTCTCTTCCTAAATCCTTACATTCCATCATTGATGATTTTTTTTTTTTGGCATTGTTGATACGAGTATTTTCTAATTAGCTCATGTGTTAATTGAAGTTTTTAAGGAAAAAAAATCATTGTTCATTATTTAGTCGGTCTTTTGTTTTAATATTTTAAGTTCTATATATGTCTAATTCATTTTCAAAAATATTTTTTAGGTACTGGGACGTGTCAGTATCCATCCACTAGGTAAACTTTTCAATTACCTCCCTTTGATTATTACTGTTATTATTGTTTAAACAGATAGAGGTCTCTATCAAAACTCATCTCAAAAGTAAATTTTGTGTTTCCCCTCTGCAGCACAAGCTCATCAGTCTTGAACACCACAAATTCAAATGGGGCAACAGTTTATGGAGCAGTACCTTCAAGACCTTCTCCTCCAGCTGCAGCAGCTGCCCAATGTAACAATATTAATTATTTAATATTGATGACATGTTTCATTATATATTCTTCTGGCCAAATGTTTTAAGTTTCTACAATCAAACATCAGTCTTCTCACTTGTTTGCTAGTCTGTTTTTAAGGAGACTGAGAAGCCTGTAATTTATTAAAAAAAAAAAAAGACTGAGAAGCATGGAGACGATTTTGGCTTAGGCTAGAGCTTGATCAATTCTTCTATTTCATGTGTAAATTAGTGTTGGCCATCCAACCCAGAAAAACAGTCGAAGGGAAGTTTTGAAGTATATACGGTGACATCTTGATATCTGGCTTCTTGCCCTTTCTTCGCGTTTGACGTCTTTTTTTTTTTTTTTTTTTCTTTTTTTTGAGAAGTTGGGCATTCGTTATCTTTTCTTCTTGAGTTGGCTTAAATGGTAGAGTTTCACTAGGGCATTCAATTAACTCACGAATTCCTTGGTGTCTTTTCCCTAAGCCCAGTCCAGGAGAGTGATCCATGCTTTTCATCATGTTTGCAATGAAGGGTCTAAGGTAGACTATAGGATTCTTTGATTCTGGGAGAAAAGGTGATTGTTTGGATCTCATCATCAAAGGAAAGAACCAGAGACAGGAACAGGTTAGATTTCCAAAACTAGGCCTTCTTTAAAGCTCTCATCACATGCATCTATACATATTACGACCATTGAGTTTTTCTAAGGGAACTTCAATTTCTGGTACAACCTTCATATTATGGATCCAAGGCCTTCCTAAAAGTATGTTGAAACACGAAGGAAAATTCTTGAAAATCCACTTTTAGAGTGACTACCCCCAGTACTTTTCTTTTTGTGTTGTCATAAGCTGACTATTTGATCCGATGGTGGAAAGTCTATAGGTCCAAGGCCAAAAGAATAACTACTCTCAAGGGGCAAACGTTCAAGACTGTTACATTATTGATCAAAATCATTGGAACAGTCTTGCCTCTTATTTTTATTGTATGGGGCTTGACCATGATTCTGATTATCTTTTGGAATGTCCTTCTCTGAGAAGGTGAAGGCAGTTTAATATTGGAGAGTTCTAATCATGTTAATCAAAGTTTCTGAATCAACCTTGGTGGAAACTTATTCTTGGTTCGACAACGTCAATAAGGTTTACATATGTGGGTAGGAGATATTAGCAAACTCCATACCAAAATAAAGGCTTGAGTATTCTTCAATTGTTTCAAGACTAGGCCTTCTTTCAATTTATCTTTTGTGCCAAATTGAGAGGCTTAAAGTGTCTTCCACTCCTAGTCATGTGGCAATTTCTTTCTCATCTTCTGTATCTTCATTTAGGTTGAGAACAAGGCAAATTTCCGTTATATGCTTTATTGGTTCATATGAGGGTTCCTCAAGCTCAGTTAGATTTTATGCCTTCAAGTTGCTTGTGGAATGGGTTGCAAAGGATTTGTTGTCAAACTGGGGTTGAGCTCGGGTGGAATGATGTTTTCATTCTCTATCAGGTAAGTGATGACATGTCTAATGATCTTTTCATTAAGTTTTACTCTTTTAAGCCTTATAAAAAAGTGAATGTCGAAGGTTTCTCGAGTTTACAAAAAAAAAAAAAAACGTTTCTCTTGAGTATGTAGAAGGGAGGTTATTTTATGCATGAAAAGGAAAAAGTAAAAGTCGAAGTGATTACTTAAAGAGAAGATGTAAACATAGTGTTAAATTCCTGTAAATCATATATGTTCTTTCATCTTTCTTTTTACACTTTAAGAGTTAATGAAATTAAGAGTGATCATATCCAGGGAAACTTGAAATCAAAATTTTAAGAAAACTTGAAAATGTTTTCAAAATTATCAACTCTTGGGTTGTTTTTCCCACTATCCCGGCCAATATAGTAATTGCGATCAATCCCGTAACACATAACAATTTCCTTTCATGTGTGGCTTTTAACCATCACCTATCTAAAAATAGTTAAAGTTTGTATGCAAACTTAAAAGCTTTCTGAAGTGCTCCATTGCACACATACATTTCCTTGAATTCAGGCCCTTTATTTTGAAACTCAATCATTGTTCTTGGATTAGCTCTTAATAGCTCTAACTTATACTAAATTAGCATATTATATTTATCAGCTTCATCTCTATGAATCTTCTTTAGAACTAAATCTCTTACTCTTTAGGCTTTGATCCTTCTAATTGTCAAACCAAGCCTATCAACTATGCCATTAATACTCTAGTCAGGCTTAAACTTAAAATCTTTAAGGTATCTATTTAGTACCCACTTTCTTATGATATAAAAATTACAAAAAACTCTTCCATACTTATAAGTTAAATGTATAGTCTTCACTTGGAAAGTATGGTCAGTCATATTTTTTATACCTTTTGCTAACAAAAACAAACCAGCCACATTTTTTGTAACACAGGAACTTACATCTAGCCAAGTTCTTTTTAAAAAAAATAGACTTAAAATTTGTGCTTAATGTCATGTGGCCTTCAAGCTTTCATGAACTCATCTTTGTCTTTAAATAACATGCCCACTTTAAAGGCAAGGTCATTCACGTCTTTCTCAACATTGAATTCAAGAAAAGCAATCATGCTTTCATCATCTATCTTCGAATCAACCCTACTAAGGTAAGTATTCAGGGTCATCACCATCATCGAGGCCTTCATATCTCCTAAATCTCCTCCTGTGACCTTTTCTCTGGGCCCTTTAGCTCTTCTTATTGGCTTACTTTTTTATCCTTCATTAATCCCATTTGTAAAGGTATTAATCTTCATCAAGTATGTCATAGTTAGCATCTATAAATTCCATATCAACTTGCACATCATCTTCAACTTCTTACACATCACCTTCCCTGTCATATTAGTCTACAGGATATTCATCTTCATCAACACTGGTTACATTAGTATTGGTAATGTGATGTTATTTGGGAATAAAGCTATCCATAATGACATTATCAAAACCAATACTAGACAGAGAAGGGATATTCTTAGATGGCCTAAATATATTTATTTTCTTCTTTCATTATTGTGTTTACTAGCCACTTTTTTATTTGCAAGTTTAGTAACTTTAGGCCGATTTGCTCCATCATATATCCCTTTAATACTACTCTAATTTTTTTTTTTTTATTACTCCTTAGCGATTTAACATCCATCAAATCTTCTCTAGTTAGATACAGCACATCTAAAACAATTTCTTCAATATCAACTATATATGAAAAAACATCACTATTAGTTAGCAATAATTTCGGCCACTCCAATAATCTTTACCAAGCAGCCTCGAGAATTTGTATGTTTATTTAATATTATATATTTAGCAAACATCTTATCTGATCTACTTATAGATATGTACTCATTATTACATTGAAAAAAAAAAAATTTCATGTCGATCAATATAACCTATTCATCTATTATATCATTATAACGCACGCACACAATGAATAACCATCCTCATTATTAGATGCAAATAAAACATTGAAAGAGAGAAAAACTACAAGTTATGTCATAAACAATCAAACATAAAAAAAACAAAAAAAACAAAAAAGTAGTGCCATTAATTTCTTAACTACACTATTTGATAACCCTAAACTGCTAAATTAGTACTTAGAGAAATGAAAAACTCTAAAGCTTTAGAAGTGAAAAACTACTCAGACATAGAGAATTAATTGCATTATAAAACTACCAATTTTAATACTCCCAAACCCCAATATTTCAAACCCAAAAAAATGGGTAAATAAAACTTACCTTATTCTTCGTCCTCCATAGATCGCATGTAATGTATAACTCCAATAATATCCAGAGATGTAACCATCAACTTCTATTTGAGGTCCATTTCTCTCTTTTCTCAAGAGTTTTAGTTTCTATTGCTTTCTCAAATTTCTAAAGTTAACATTAAAAAAAAAAGTCTAATATAGAGTGAGACAAGACGATTGAGAGTAACAATTTAGTTAATATGCAAATAAGTTAATAAAGCGTAATTTAATTATAAAAAGAAAGGAAAAATTTCAATTGATTAAAGTATGATGGAGATTTCGGATTATGGATGCTTTTTTTTAATGAAAATGTATTGTTAGGATCACATCATTTTTTAGGCCATATCCATTATCATTTTTAACTAAAGACCCTTAGATATATAAATTATGAGTGAAGGGATAGCTATAACATTTATCGCTTATTGTGGTATAACATTTAACATTTATCACTATATAACATTGTGGTATAGCTTGAGCAAGACTATAATTCTTACCAATATTTTCAGAATTGGATCCAACTTATTGATTAGATGGATAAAATTAAAAATTAATAAATAGTTTGGTTTGATTGATCACCTAAAAAATTAATTAAATAAAAAAATTATCCAAAATTTGAAATCAGATTAAATTTGTTCAACTTAAAATTATATCGTGTTGTAAAAAATTACACTATTTTATTAAAATTTAAATATTAAAAATAATTTTACTATTTTATTATGTCATATTTTTATTTTTAAATATTTTTTAAGTATTATTTATATATATATTTTTTAAAAAAATTATCTTATTAAATTAAATCAATTAAACCAATCACATTACACATCAACCTATTGGTCGGTGCATCTCCAGTCCGGTTGTAAAAGTATTGGTTTTTACTTGGCTGGGCATCTCTGACACAAGACCTAGAAATATTCCTATTTTTGAGAGCAAATCCAGGCCTGGCTAATCTGGTATCCATTTTCACATCCATCCAATTCGATTCTTTTTCCATCCAACGGTCAAAATTTACCATAGATAGGCCGTGGAAACATTGCCCAATTGGATCCGGTAACGTTGTCGTTTCCAACAATAACAAGCAATTGCTCTTTTTCTCCATTTCTCTCGCTGCCTACTCCACATATATGCATATGCATACATATTGAATCAATTCTAAGCTTTCATTTCACGTCCATCGATTCTCTCTAAGTTCGGTACTTTGTCTTTATCTTCTCTCAGTGGTTCTAAGCGCTTTGAATGTTTGGTACTCGCTTCTTTCAGCTTGCTCAGATTTTGTTTTTTGTGCTTTTTTTTGGATATTCTGCTTTTGGCCTATAGAACAGAAAAGAAAACAAAAAAAAAGAAAAAGAAGAAAAAGGAAACGTAAGTTGATTTTCAAATGGGTTTGGTTTAGTCTCAGTGTTCGGAGTAAAGTGTGCATGTAATGTTTGATTGATTTCACCGTACTTTTGGAGTTTGTTTGTGAGTTGGTTTGTTTCATTTTTCCCCTTTGCCGTTTTTTCTTTTAGCATGCTTAGAAGAACAAATTTTATTTTCTGGTGTTCTTTGTTTGGATTCTGCATCTGGACTAGAATCCCGTCCTCCCAAAAAAAAAAAAAAAAAAAAAAGCCCACCCACCCAAAAAAATTGTGGGTATTTGATTTTTAAATGTATTTGGTTTAGTCTTGTTTAGTGAAATGCATGAAACGTTTTTTTATTTCTTTAGTTCTATAATTGAATCTTGTTTATGAATTTCTCTCACTTATTTTGGTACCAACTAGAAATCTGATTTTGCATTTTTTTTTTTCTTGATTGATTTGGTGTAGTCAAATGGTGATCTTGGTGTCAATGCTTTTGGGGCTTTCTAATTTGTGTTTTCGTTTTTTTCACACTTGGGTATTGCTTCTCTTAATGGCTTAAGCTTAAGCTTGAGTACATGGACAGTCATATTGTAATGATTCTATTTTTACTGGGGAAAATTGTGATATTTTCTTTAATTAAACTAGAGCGTGGAGTAAATATGGCTAAAAATGGAGAAGGGAGCCAAAAAAACTCAGGGTTTCCTCATGTCAAGCTCAATGAAAGGATTCTTTCTTCAATGTCACGAAGATCTGTTGCTGCTCATCCCTGGCATGACTTGGAGATTGGTATTCTTTCGTATTGCTTCATGTGAAAGTTATATATATTGAACACATTTATGTAATCATATGAGTGTATTGCCATGCTTTCATAGTGTTTGCACATTGGAGCTTTTGCATTCTCTGTTGATTACATTAACTGCTGCAAACTCTGCAGGACCAGGTGCCCCAGCAGTTTTCAACTGTGTAAGTTTCATTTGCTTTAGTGTTTTGTACCTCTTACTTGGTTGCCTGTAAGCCATTCAGCCTTGATCATAAAGCCATCTTCATCTAGCAGAACTGGTGAGATTTGAGAGTTCATATTTGATTATGTGTGCATTTGATAGTGACAGAAAGTTTTCAGTTGTGAGATATTTCACTTAAATGGTAAAAAAAGAATAAAAATCGCCTAGATCACTAAGGTGCCTCCCTAAAGGCATGTGCCTTGGGGATTGAGCCCAGTCTAAGGTTACTAAAGGTGCATGATTTTGGGCCTGGGTGAGCTTGGAGCCTAGTTGTGCCTTTGACAACTATCAACATGATTTAGAAAATGGTGCGGAAGATAGTGATCTATCCTTGTTGTCCTTGGTAGACTAGGATGCAAGTTTTTCTGTGGAAGAGAAGATTACCGATTTTCTAATGTGGATTTATAATGGCAGGTGGTTGAAATCGGCAAAGGTAGCAAGGTTAAATATGAGCTTGACAAGATGAGCGGTCTTATAAAAGTATAAACTTCTTTTTCACCTTTCTTGCATTTTATCTAAGAAATTAATATTATATCTCCTTCTCTCATGAAATTATGTTTCTACTAAACTATTTTTTTTCAGTGACAATTTGTTTCTCCTTTAGTTAATAGTGTGTAGGATCATCTAATGAACTGGTAACCATACTTAGTATGCCATGGACTTGGAGTACTTGCATGCTCTCATCTTTTTCCTGATTGTTCATTTTTTTTTTTTTTTTTGCTTTAGGATTTTCAACTGGAAGTCCAACTACATAAATTTCTCATTAATATGTTATACCAGGCAAACAAATTATATTCACCCCTTTAACAGCTGTATAAAACCCCATGAGCATGCCTTCAGATAGTCCATAATTGCAGGGTGACGTCATAACTTCTATACAATTGACTTATGGCGCTCCTTATATTCATTTTCTTTGTTTCATATGCTCTTTGTTGAGATAACCATGTTGGTGGAGTGCTACCATGCTAGTGAATTTGTTTCTATTGTTAAATTAATTGAAAAGAAGACAATGATTAACATTTTCTTGACTAGGTTGATCGTGTTCTCTACTCATCTGTTGTTTACCCACACAACTACGGTTTTATCCCACGAACTATTTGTGAGGACAGTGATCCCATGGATGTCCTGGTACTGATGCAGGTAGTGCTTGTGTGTCTGAATCAATTATAATAAAATAAGATAATATCAGCTGTACCTTTTTAATGAGTTCTTGGATTTTTCCTGGATAGGAGCCTGTGCTATCTGGTACTTTTCTTCGTGCTCGTGCCATTGGTTTGATGCCCATGATTGACCAGGTAATAAGTCTCAATTTTCCATTCCTAAGCTTCTTCTCTTGAAACCCATTTTCTCACTTTGCATTAGATTATTGCATTTTGTGCCTAGATTCAACCCGTGAAGACTTTTAGCTCTCTGTTGGCCTGAAAAGATAAACACCTAATAAATATGAACTGTGGATGATCATACATCACTTTTAACAGATGTTAGAGATAATTTTAAGTAATACCTTGCAGGTTTGTAACTCAATAACAAAACTAAGTGGATTTCATTATTTTTTATATGATATTCCCAATAAGGCCCCAAGTCTTCAAAGTACTTCGCTGTTGTGAGTGTCTGAATCATGTTTGCAACAGGAAGTTACCAGTCAATAACAAAGATTTCATCGCAGGGTGAAAAGGATGACAAAATTATAGCAGTATGTGCTGATGATCCTGAGTTCCGCCATTACACGGACATCAAGGAGCTTCCTCCTCACCGTCTTGCTGAAATCCGCCGCTTTTTTGAGGACTGTATCCACCCATACGAACTCTGTAGTTTGGATCACTTGCACTCATGATTTTTCTCATGAATATTTAGTTCTGTTCATTCAATTAGCTGGAAATCCTGTTGAATTTTCTGAAAATTTTATACTTACAATTATCCATTTACTACTATTTACTATCTACTCTATGCTGTAACTTCCTTACATTGAATGACAGACAAAAAGAATGAGAACAAGATAGTCGATGTGGAAGATTTCTTGCCAGCCGAGGCTGCCATCAACGCCATCAAGTACTCCATGTACGTTCTCACTTTTTGGTATAAATTGTTAAATTTGGCTTCCCAATTGTTTAGAATCTGTTAATGTGTTTTTATATTCGTGAACTAACCTTTTTAATAAAATTTCAGCTGTTTGCACTTCTTTTAGAACTTTTTATACTCTCCTAACCATCAATATAATCTATTTGCACTTTCTGTGGAGTTTGTTGCACTCCCTAATCTCCAAGAAAGTGCACATAATTAGAGCCTTTCAATAGTGTATACAGCTAGATAGATGATCAATTACTGTTTCTCTTACATAAATGTCATATGTTGCAGGGATCTGTATGCATCTTACATCGTTGAAAGTTTGAGGCAATGAATTTATTTGGAGATAAGTTGGTGAACATTTGGTGGCTGTGACCGTTTAGTATAACAGTCCTAAGGCTAGACTTCTTGCTACATGCCTATTGCAGAATTTAATAGTCCTTGAATGTTCAACGTCTTTTAACTTGTTCTTATTTTCACTTGTGTGATTCCATAAGCTTGTTCCAACTTCTGGAAAACTTGGAGCATCAAAAGTTCATCTGATTTCAGCTTGTCACCGTCTAACTAGGCCATGACACATACATGATAGACGTCTGATATAAATAATAATTCTAATTATAATTATAATTATGTTGATTATTTAAATATGATTATATTAATTTATCTACTAGTAATTTAATTATAATTAAACGCATCCTGGAGTTTGACTTTGCATGTTATTGTGAAGTTTGACTTTGCATGTTTTTGTGACTACACATTTTACCGTGTACATCTTGATTTGATTTGAATAATATGTATAAATAATAGAAAAATAACAAAATAAAAAACGTATAACTTTAATAAATAAATAAATGTATTTTGACATTATCAAATTTATTTGTTTTATATATTCATGTGTAAAAAAATTATTTATTTTTACGTAAATCTAATCTTAATTTTTAATTTTCTAATTTCTAATTTATTTTTATTTTTATACTTATTTTTAAAATTTTTATTAATTGTTTTAATAGTTTATGATAAATATTTTTTAGTTGGGATTTCAACTTATTGTTACAGTACAAAAATTTGTCCAAAAAAAGTACAAGCTTGTCCATTCATTTTGAGGAGAAAAGATTAATTTGGGATTCGACAATGGCCCCGTTGGCACATGTTTGCTCCATTCCATTGCGCATTAAATGCAAGAACAAGAAAGACAATTGTCTAATTTTATCACCTCCTTTCCATCCAATCAGAATGAGTATGGGGCTCTGAAGAATATTATTTATTTATTTTTATTTGATTTTAATAGTGTATTATTCACTTTTTTGCATTTATACGGACTAATTAGGGCTCTTTTTTTTTTTTTTTTGAGTAAATTAGAATTAATTGATCATAAAGTTAGTATATATACACTTGAAGATATATCCAACTTAAACTTGCCTAAAAAGTGACTGTTCAATATAACTTGAAAAAAAGTCTAATTTAATTTAATTTAAAATTATCTGATTTAAATTATTAATCTTTTAATATAACTTTAAAAATGAAATAATATTTAATTATTTATAACCTAATTCAATTTAATCAAAAAATCATTTTTAAATCTCTATTCAATAAATTGATCTGTTGTCATTTCTAATTAGTTGGTCTTAGATGTTCGAGCTTTGAACTCTCCTTTTGATTCAAATAATGATAACAAACAACCATCAAGCTATTTTGCTAGGTAATCCCATGGATGGGTTTGTAAATAAAATCGAGAGCTGGGCGAAGTGTGATAATGTAAAAAATCAATCGTTTTTAGTTAATTAAAGCGTTGGGTTGATTAGTTGGAGATAATATTAAGGTATAAAGCCATTAAACAATAAATATTGATTTAAGTATTAGAAGGGTATGATTTTCTTTTACGTTGTATCATTTTTTATAAATTCATTCATGTTATGATAATATTATAGTGTTATGATAATATTAGATGTCTATCATTATCTCAATAGGTAAAAGTTATTATGAGATAGAACTCTATTTTCATTTTTATCTCTATAATCATTGAAATTATAAATAGATATCATAAATGAAATAACATACACAAAAATTATTTTCTCTTTTAGTCTCTATTCTCTATTTTTTTTATATTTATTACACGTTATCCGTACGACATAGTTATGTCTTACGTTGTCTACTTCAAATTTTTTAAAAGGTTAGTACATATTTTTTTGATAATTGTTTATTTGAATTTATGCATACTTGCATTGAATCAACATATTATTCGTTTTGTCTATATGAAGCGGTCTTGAATGATAGATTTTTGAGATGTTAGGGATCATTAATCCATTAATCAAATACGAAAAAAAATTCTCTCCCTGGTGAGAGTTCTTTCCTGTCTTGTCGATTAGTGCAATTCCTACAATGGATGGTTTAGCTAACGCTATGCAAAATCATGTGAAGAAGAAGTGGAAGTTGAATGGGTTGAAGAGGGGGACCAAGTTGTTCAAGGAGAGTTTATTTTCCAATACTGTTTACTGGGAAAGTTTCTTGGCTCAAAATAGATCAACGTTGGGGCCATGCAGAACATTATGGCAGCCAATTAAAGGAATGTCTTTTGATGTCAAGGATGCTCCATTGTTTCAATTTGACTTTTATCATGAAGTGGACATGAACCGAGTATTAGACAATGTTCCTTGGACATTTAACCAGCAGTTGCTCCTTGTAGAAAGATGTTATGGCGATGTTGTGCCCATATGGTCCCATTAAGTAAACCTTCGTTAGGGATGCGAGTTGAAAATCTTCACCTACGGGCAAAAATGGAGAGCATGGCAAAAACTATTGGTAAATGGTAGGGCTCGTTTATTTATTTTGATACCAAGGCACTCTAAATACGTGGTTGCATGAGAATAAGGTTATCATAGATGTTCTGAAACAACTTATGAGGGGCATGACTCTTAAGCGTGGTGACCCGAGTTTCTGGTTAGATTTTCGTTATGAAAAATTACCACCCTTCTGTTTCAGATGCGTTCTCGTAGGTCATAATGAAAATCGTTATGAATTCTTGCCTGATAACCCTGAAGCAGCTAAGCAACCACTGCGGTATTCAACTGCTCTTCATGCGATGTCTGGCCGTCCGAACCAATTCTCTATTGCAGGTAAACGCTGGATCCGTGGTGTAGGTAAGAAGGAGACTCCAACTGCATCTACAAATGCTGCTAATGATAAAGATGAGGTAGTTGAGCCTAATGAATCCCTAACAAATAGAGATGAGGAGAAGAATATTTGCACTTCAAATTTGATCCCGTCTATGATAAAGTCGGTTAATGTTGATGACTAGATGATGGCTCTTGTACCAGTGGAGTCCACGATTAGTGGGCTGGTCAATCAATTGTCAACAGTCCCAAAGAAGAGAAAGGTTGCAAAGGAGAATCGAGTGAGTGCACTTGCTAATGTTTTTGAAGAAGCATTTTCAAAGCCCAATTAGATGGAGACGGAGTTAAACGAGATAGAGGCGAGTCCTGCTTAGCGGGCCAGCTTAACCCCATGAGTCTCTTGGTTTGGAGCTGTATAGAGCTTGGGAACCACTCTACAGTTCATCATTTGAAATCCTTAATCAAGGAAAGATGCCCATGGATAGTTTTTTTAAAAGAGAATTTTTGAACTACTAAATTTGAATCGGTTTGAAGAGAGGTGGGAATGACTAATGGGTTTGTTGTCCTTGCTTCATCTAGATGTCAAGGATTAGGTGTACTATGGTCTGACTCACTTGAGGTGGAAATTATATCTTTTTCCAATTTCCATATAAATGTAAAAATTGGTTTGGTTGGTCTTGCGGACTGGCATTTTACTGGATTCTACAGGAATCCTATTAGAAGCAAACGAAAGGACTAGTGGGACCTGCTTAGGCAACTCCACTCGGTTAACATACTCCCTTGGTTAGTATGGGGTCATTTTAATGAGCTATTATTTGAATGGGAAAAGCAAGGAGGTGGTGAGCATCCGTCACATTTAATTCATGATTTCAGAGAAGCACTGATGGATTGTTCTTTGACTGACTTGGGATATTCGGGTTATGATTGCACTTGGGAATGAGGACAATCATCCG
Organism: Omphalea diandra; assembly: GCA_949677035.1. Classification (NCBI taxonomy): domain Eukaryota; kingdom Viridiplantae; phylum Streptophyta; class Magnoliopsida; order Malpighiales; family Euphorbiaceae; genus Omphalea; species Omphalea diandra. The sequence continues at coordinate 19,485 of CATIWR010133206.1, read as the reverse complement.
GCAATTTGGTGGAGGAGAAGTTGGACAGGTTTCTTGCTTCTGATTCATGGCAAGAAAGTTTCATTAACTATAGTGCTTCTCATGTGCCGGCGTTGGGTAGTGATCATTGTCCAATTTTATTGTCTTGGTGGGCTCGCAATAGACGAAGCAACAAGCAAAGACGGGTCTGGTTTGAACATCTATGGCTCCAACAATATGAAGGATGTCGGGATCAAATGAGTAATGCATGGAATCACTGCACGGGTGTTGACTCTATCATGAATAAGTTGAATGCGTGCTTGCTTGATTTACATGTATGGGGACGCGGAAAGTATAGGCAGGTGATCGATGAGATTAATGGCCTACGGGACACATTGACGACTTTAAAATGAATGGGTTATTCAAATGTTAATTCCGTAGAAATAGTTCAAGTTCAAAAAATTGTGGACAAACCGCTGGAGAGAGAAGTTTATTGGAAACAAAGGTCAAGGGTGCATCGGCTCAAAGAGGGGGACCAAAACACTAGTTTTTTTTTTTTCACCAAGTGGCTACTAATAAGAAGAGGATGAATTTCTTAAAAGGATTATTTAATGAGGACGAACAATTGATTACTAGTGAGCAAAGGATGGGGCAAGTGGCTGTCACTTATTTTTCTAAATTATTTGAGTCCAATGGCTCAATAATTGATGCTTCTGTCATATAGGGCATATCTCGAAAGGTGACAAATGAACACAATGAGGCTTTACTGCGTCCTTTCCAGCTGGAGGAAATCAAAACGACTTTGTCGCAAATGGATCCTCACAAGGCGCCAGGTCCGAATGGTTTAGCAGGTTCATTTTTTATTAATTTTTGGGATATTATTGGTAGTGAGGTTATTGCAGCTTGCTTAGATATACTGAATGGTGGTTCTTTCCCTTCTAATCTCAATTACACCAATTTAGTTCTTATCCCAAAAGTTTTTTCCCCTGTTCGTATGTCTGAGTTAAGACCTATCAGTCTTTGCAATGTAATTTATAAGCTGGTTTCGAAGGCTTTAATAAATCGAATGAAAAATGTTTTGCCGTCTTTAATTTCAGAGAATCAAAGTGCTTTTTGTGTCGGGCATATTGATCACTAACAATATTTTAATTAGGGTGGAAGTTTTTCATTTTTTGAAGGATAATTCCTATGGTTGTGGGGGTCTGGTAGCTGTCAAACTAGATATGGCCAAGACATATGATATACTAGAATGGCCTTTTATTTATTGTGTTTTGTGGTCGTTTGGTTTTGCTCAGACTTGGATTGAGCTGATTATGAGGTGTGTGACAACTGTCTCACACTCGGTTCTTCTTAATGGAGAAGTCAGCAACATAATTCCACAACGAGGTGTAAGACAAGGTGATCCACTATCACCTTATTTATTTATTTTCTGTGCTGATGCGCTTTCCAGTATGATCGCAGAGGCTTGCCCTCAATCAAAGCTTCTTGGTATTAGATGATCCCTGTTGGCACCAAGCGTCTCCAATCTATTTTTGCAGATGATAGTCTAGTATTTACCAAAGCTAATGCCGAAGAAGCTCGAGTCAAAGCGCATCCTTAGACTTTATGAGGCATCTTGTTAATCCTGCAAAATCAAGCACTTTCTTTGCTTCATCAGTTTCTCGTAGGCAACGTGAAGCTTATATTTCTTCCTTGGGCATCGATGATTTGCATTTTAGGGGATCTTAGTTAGGGCTTCCTTCAGTTGTTGGTCGTTCAAAATGGTCTGTGTTCAGTTATTTACGAGACTGTTTTCGAAAGAAGTTAGCAACTTGAAAAGGAAAGCTTCTATCTACGGGTGGTCGAGAGGTTTTAATTAAATATGTTAATTCGGGCTTTACCAGCTTATACTATGAATGTTTTTTGGGTGCCAATTTCTATGGCTGACAAGTTACAAAAAATTATGAGTTCGTTTTGTGGGGAGACATGGATGGGGAGAGGAGGCGAATTCACGTGGTGGCCTAGGATAGGTTATGTATTGCCGAGGAGAATGATGGACTTGGTTTTCGCAGTCTAAAAGAATTTAACCTTGCATTGCTTGCAAAACAATGTTGGCGTTTATTATTTTCTCCCTCTACGCTGACGGCTAGAGTACTCAAAGCTCGATATTTTTAAACTTCTAGTTTCTTGCAAGCTAGTGAAGCACGATTTCCAAGTTATCGTTGGCGTTGTTTGTGTGCGGCAATACCATTGTTATTGAAAGTTTTGGTCTGGACTGTAGGGAATGGGCAAAGCATACGCATATGGGAGGATTCATGCATCGATATGCCATTAACTTTCAGGCTTGTAACGCCTAAAACAAGTGTGAATTCTGTTAACACAGTAAGTGATCTAATAGAGTATGGGAGATGGAAGGAGGATTTGATTCGGTCTATTTTTTTTACCAAGAGACGTTGAGCTGATTTTTGTCATTCCACTGCCTGAGATTAGTGGTGAGGACATGTTACATTGGTTTTATAATCCTAATGGTTGTTTCACAGTACAGTCTGGTTACAAGTAGGCCATAATGAATTTGAATAGTCGAATTCCTAGCAACAGTGCTCCTTCATCTTTCTGGAAGGAGCTATGGTCAACTGATGTTCCAATGCGATAAGTATTTACTATGTAGAAGCTGGTGTCAAGGTTCTGTCAACCAAAGCCAACCTCATTGCTAAAAGGGTCAATGTTGACAACATGTGTAGCTTATGCGGGTCACATGCTCAGGATGATCTTCACTAGTTCCGTTTTTGTGAGTTTAGTCAGGAATGCTGGAAGACTTCTCCACTTGCGGTATCGGAGCTGTTAGTATCATGTTCATCAATTAAGGATTAGATTCAATCAATTTTTTGTCGCCTCAATGATGGTGAGCGCGCTGTGTTTGTGGTCATTTGTGTTGCCAACTGGTTTCGTTGAAGCCTGAAAGTATAGAACGGGGTATCCATTCAAACCTCACTTGCTGTGTAAGCTGCCATGAAATGTCTAGTAGAATTTCAGAATGCTAACTTGAAATCAGGTGTCAAAAGTGATATGGATAGTGGCATCTCAAACAACAGGGCGCACCATTAGAAACGACCCGTTAAAGTTTAATGCTGATGCATCTCTCAATATGGACTTACACACAACCTCTGTCGGTGCAGTGATACTTGATGAAGCTAGTTTGGTGATTACGGTCCTGTCTACACCATTACAGGGATTTGCGAGTGTCGAGTGCATGGAGGGAGTGGCACTACGAAATTTTCTCAAGTGGGTTAAGAGTCAAGGTTTGGTGGTGCAAGTTGTAGAGACCGACCGTCTTTCTCTGGTTAATAGAGTACACAGTGCCTCATCGAGTAGAACTCAGTTGGCTCTAATTGTTGACGATATCAGAGACCTGCTAGGGGCGCGTACTGCTCTTCAACATGTTTACCGTACTGCAAATTGTGTGGTTCATGCTTTAGTATCTCAAGCTAAGCATACTCTGAACCAAGCTGTTTGGCTTCACTCTTTACCTGTTTATGCTCTCGATTATCGCGTGAAAGACTTTGATTTCCTTGTCTCTTAATAAAGCACAATTGGTTCCACCCAAAAAAAAAAAAAAAAATCCATTAATCGATTCATTATATTATATATGCATCATTGAATATTGTGTCATTTGCCATCTGGGCTTATTGATATAGGTGCATTAGTTGCCCATACACTTTAACAAAAATTCAAGATTATCATCTGACAGTATTCTATTGGCAAGAAATTTTATTATCACATACTGATTAAATAATCCCATAGTTTTTATTAATATACATATTGATATGGCTGCACATGGTAGGGAGAGAAAGAATCCTGTTCTTTAACGACTCCTGCATATTGGTTATTAAATAAACAATCATGATATTACCAAACCTTCAGTTACTAAGGCTCAACAAAATTTACATTTACTGATTAAAATTTTATTTTTGTCCACATATTTTTTTTGAATAATTATATGTCAGTTTTTTTTTTTTAATGACTTGGAATAAGCATCAATGCTCCCAAACTCCCAATTAGATTGAATTGAACTTGATATGAGTGGTCTTGAAACTACAACCATAATAATTTTAACTTTTATTTGATAATATATGTCTTCATCTCTCACATACATAATAGTATTATTTTCCTCTGGATTAAGATATTAAGTAACGTACTCATGTTATTCATGGACATTATAATAAATACTACATAGATATGATCATCTAATACCATTAACACAAGTGTCATAAATTTATTATTATAATGATCTCTATGACTTGCAATTTTATTTTTGTAAAATCAATTTTGATTGTTAAGTTTTTATTACTGTGATAGATGGAGATATTATTTGATGTTAATATAGTTCTTGAATAACTTGTAATTTAAATTCTAGTTCCTAAATAACTAACATTATATATAATTTCTGAAAAACTTGTATTCATATAGAATTAAATAAATTAATATAATTTCTGAAGAACTCGTATACTTTATAGTTCTTGAAAAATTAATTAAATAAATTATAAAATTCTTAAAAAATTGATGCTCTAAGTTCCTGAAGAACTAAATATCCATATTCTTGAAAAAAACCAATATCCCAATTTATTAAAGAATTAATATCATACGTTCCTAAAGAACTAAATATATTGTCCATACTTTTAACATATGAAACTCGAATTTGTGACCCTTGACATCACGGGCAAGAATTATTTGTCATGGATACTAGATGTCGAAACACATCTGGATGGTATAGGTCTTACAAGCACAATCAAATATAACAATGTAAATGTATAATAAATAAATGAGTTTCTTTAGTCATTTAATTTGTTTTATTTTTCAAATCTAGACATTTAATTTGAAATTTGAGTAACTCATTGGTTTGAAATAATTTATATTTAGTTTATATCTATAATTTATTAGTTTAGTTTTAATATAGAATTTTTGTTGGTTTATTATCATTATGTTTCTTATAAATATATTTCATCTATATGAAGATATTATGGATCTTACTCTATTATTAGTAGGATTTAAAACAAAAGACACAAACTTGTATCTTGCAGATAGTGCAACCATGCACACCATATTAAAAGATAAGAAATAGTTTTCTCATTTAATAATGGAAAAAACTTATGTTAATACAATATATGGTAATTAAAAGAATAATTGAAGTCTCCGGAAGAGTAAATGTATTACTATCTAAAGGGATACATCACTTTATAAAAGATATTTTATTCTCTCTCAAATCTCACAGAAATTTATTGAGTTTTAAAGATATTTATCGAAATGGATCACATTGAGATAACAAATATGGAAAATATAGAATCTCTTCATATCACAATTTTTTATAAGAAATGTATATTACAGAAATTACATGTTTTCTCTTCTAGCTTATATTACACATATATGCATATAATTGAAACAAATGTCGTAGTAAACCAGAAGTTTACATATCCAAACACTTTTTGTTTTTGGCATGATTGACTGGGTCATCTTGAATTAACAATGATGTGAAAAATTATTAGGAGTTCATATGGTCATCCATTGAAGAACCTGAAGATTTTTCAATTTAATGAATTTTTATGTTCGGCTTGCTCTCAAGGAAAGTTAATTATTAGGTCATCACTAAGCAAAATTCAAAATGAATTACCTACATTTTTGGAATGTATACAATGTGATATTTGTGGACCAAGATTTTTCAATTTCATGAATTTTTATGTTCGACTTGCTCTCAAGGAAAGTTAATTATTAGGTCATCACCAAGCAAAATTCAAAATGAATTATCTTCATTTTTGGAATGTATACAAGGTGATATTTGTGGACCAATTCATCCATGATGTGGACCATTTAAATATTTTATGGTATTGATAAATGCATCAACAAGATTGTCATATGTATGTTTATTATTAATTTGAAATATGTTTACAAGATTACTTGCTCAAATAATTTGATTAAGAGCACAAATTTTAAATTATGCCATTAAAACAATTCATCTTAATAATGTTGGTGAATTTACATCTAAATCTTTTAATGATTATTGCATGTCAATCGGAATAGCTATAGACTAACATGTTGCACATGTCCATACTCAAAATGGTCTAGTAAAATCTTTTATTAAACGATTTCAATTAATAGCTAGACCATTACTTATGAGAACAAATATCTTTATCTCTATTTGGGACATAAAATTTTACATGCAACAACTCTTATATGCATCAGCCCAACTAGTTATCATAAATTTCTACCTTTACAGTTGGTTTCGGGCTAAAAGCCAAATATTTTTTATTTGAAAATTTTTGGATGTGTTTTTTATGTCTCTATTACCATCCCTCCCAAAATAATACGAAAATAAGACCTTATAGGAGATTGGGAATATATATTGATATGAATCCCGTTCTATAATTAAATATCTTGAACCATCAATAAGAGATATTTTCACTGCGAGATTTAATGATTGTCATTTTAATGAGGCTATATTTCCTAAATTAGGGGGAGAGAATAAATAATTAGAGAAACAAATTATATGGAATGAGACATCATTAAATCATTTTGATCCTTATACTAAACAATGTAAATTAAAAGCTCAAAGGATCATTCATTTGCAAAGTATAGTGAATTAATTGCATGATGCATTTTTGTGATCTAAAAATAGTTAACAAATCTCATATACCAACTGAAAATGTTCCAATTAGAATTGATATCTTAATAGGACAACATGTTTATATCATAACAAATGAGTCCATGACATGCCAAAAATGTGGTAGGCCACTCGGTTCCCATGACAAGAATCCAAGAAAGAAAAGGGAACAAAATAAATAAAGTGACAATTTCAGAATTATTGATACTCTTGCAGAGTTTATAATAGAAATAGTTGACATTAATGAGCAAATAATCTCAAAAGATGTTCAGATGCCTGAAAACGATGATAACAAAAAGATCTCAATAAATTATGTCACTTCATAGGACATAGATGAAACCATTTTCGATGATATATTTACATATATAATAGTGCTTGATATTGTAAAAGAAACTGAGGACATTAAGCCTACATCCGTTAATGAATATGTCAACATAGAGATGATTGGCCAAAATGGAAAGATGCAATCTAGGCAAAATTAAATTCACTTGAAAAAAGACCAAGTATTTGGTCTCATTGTTCAAACACTTGAAAGTGTGAAGCCAATAGGTTATAAATGGGTATTTGTGCGTAAACATAATGAGAAAAATGAAATTGTGAGATACAAAGCACGACTTGTAGCACAAGCTTTCTCACAAAGGCTTGACATTGACTATGACGAGACTTATTCTCCAATTGTGGATGAAATTACATTTAGATTTTTAATTAGCCTAACAAGTTTAGAAGAACTTCATATGCAACTTATGGATGTTGTTGCAGCTTATTTGTATGGAACACTTGATAATGATATTTATATGAAAGTCCCTGAAAGATTAAAAATGCCTGAAGCATGCAATTCAAAACCTTGAGAAATGTATTCAATTAAATTACAAAAATCCTTATGTGAATTAAAATAGTCTGGATGCATATGATATAATCATCTTAGTGAATATTTTTTGAAGGAAGAATATACTAACAATTCAATTTATCCATGTGTTTTTATTAAGAAAACAAAATCTGATTTTGCTATAATTATAGTTTATGTTGATGATTTGAATATCATTGGGACTTTTGAAGAATTGACAGAGAAAATAACATATTTTAAAAAATTAATTTAAAATAAAAGATTTAGAAAAAAACAAAATTTTGTTTCGACCTGTAGATTGAACATTTTTTAGAGGGATTTTTATTCATCAGTCAGCTTATATTGAAAAGATATTAAAATGATTTAATATGGATAAATCTCATTCAATGAGTTCTCTTATAGTTATTTAATCCCTTAATGTGAAAAAGGATCCTTTTCGTCCTCGAGATGGTAGTGAAAAAATTCTTGGTCAAGAAGTACCTTACCTTAATGCTATTGGTGCATTAATGTATATTCCTAATTGTACAAGACCTGATATAGCATTCTCTGTTAATTTATTAGTAAGATATAGACCTTCACCAACTCGAATATATTGGAATGGTGTTAAACAAGTATTTCATTATTTACATGGTACATCAAATTTGGATTTATTTTATCCACAAGACTCGATTTCAAAATTAATTGAATATGCAGATACTAGATATTTATCTGATACACATAAAATTTGATCACAAACAGGTTACTTGTTTACATATGGTGGCACTGTTGTATCTTGGCATTCTGCTAAACAAACTCTAACTGTCACATCATCCTACCATGCTAAAATATTAGTCATTCATGAAGTAAGTCGATAATGTATATGATTAAGATCTTTGATTCAATATATCAAAGAAACATGTGATTTTCCTTTTAATAAAGAAAGTCCAACTGTATTTATTGTATGAAAATAATGTTATGTATTGCACAACTCAAAAGATGATACATTAAATAAGATAGAACCAAATATATTTTACCAAAGTTCTTTTTCATGTTTGAACTTCGCAAACAAGGTGTTTTAAATGTGCATCAAATTCGATTCATTAACAATTTAGTAGATTCGTTTACAAAGGCTCTACCTATAACAAAATTTGAGAAGTTGGCCAATAAAATTGGCATGTGCGAGCTATGATAACTTTACTAGAAATTATATATTCATCAGGGGGAGATTTTTGTATGTTGTACTTTTTTTTTTCTTAGCCTAGGTTTTGCCTCGTTGGATTTTCCTGACAAGATTTTTAATGAGGTAGTTTTATAAATTTACAAGAATAATACACTCTTTTTCCTTCACAAAAATTTTTTCGCACGGGATTTTTTCTTAATAAGGTTTTAATGAGACATATTCTTTGTAATAGGTATCCAAGAGATAGCGTTATGATAATATTATAGTATTGTGATAATATTATATGCCTATCATTATCTCAATATGTAGAGGTTAGAACTCAATTTCTATTTCTATAATCATTGATACTATAAATATGTGTTATCATGAATGAAATAATATGCACGAAAATTATTTTCTCTTTTATTTTCTTTATATTTACAATAATTCATTAAATTTGACATAAATAAATTTGATTAAACCGATTACAAAGGGGGGAACATACTTGGCGAAGTCCAAAACCTTCATAGCGCTTAAACCAATCAAAAAAATACTCAAAGCCCGTTAAAGTATACGTGAGCCTAACAACGACCAGGGCTTTAGCCCAAGAAAAACCCAATAAAGGCCAAGGCTTCACTCTCCACCATTTATGCACATCAGGAATGAGTTTTATATATTTTGGTTGCTTTCCGAATTGCTGTAATTTTTTTTTTAGTTTAAAAAATAAATAGAAAAAACTCTTAAAAATATTTTTTAAAAATTATTTTATATTTGTTAGGAAATATTTTGAAAATAAAAAAATTAAAAACCATAAATTCTGAATTTAAAAATTTTGTTTTTATATTTAAAAACATAAAGTTAAATGCACCTTTAATTTTTACGGGATTGGTTGGATTTGTTGAAAATTTAGACATATCCATGTTAGAAACATGGATGATTAAACCAAGCATACAATAATCGCATCACCCTTAAAATCAAACCAAGCATGCTACGTCTCAATTCTAAAAGGAGGTTATTAATTTGACACCATTATTATCATCATCATGCTCATAATGACTTATGTCATTATAACAAAAATCGTTGAAGCTAAGGAAATGAATTATGCATCATCCCTCGTGACACCCTACAAATCAGCTACCAAGTTTAATCCATGAACCATATAATACTAATATTTCTAATAATAATATATTTAAGGTGATAACTTTTTTCACCTAGACAATGACATCTATCTAGGTCAATAGGCTAGTAAGTTACTAGGTCATCTCCACAGTTACTATCACGGTTACAAGTGAGTCTAGTTGAGCTTTAGTCAGATCATATTCAATTTATTTATACACGGGTCGAATTTGAAGTACATATGTAACGTTTGTTTAATAAGCGAATCGAATTTAAATACTTTATTTGTCTTAAAAATGTTGTCATTATTCAATTTTCATATTATTTAAAAAATATTTAATATTTTGTTAATTCATCATTTATAGTATATTTTTCTATTTATACCTTTAATTATATTTAATGAGAAAATAAATATATTTTTTAGTTTAATAATTAACGATAAATAGAAAGATTGCTTATAAATATTTTTGACTTAATACAAATAGGAATGCATTTTGGGACATTCCAAAAAAAAATAGTGAACAATTTTTTTGAAACAAAGAGAATATGATATTTAACAATGGTAATTTCTTACTCAAATTGCAAATCTAATTTATATAAGAGTTCTAAATTTAAATGAATTTAATTAAGTCGATATTTTTTAATAAAATTATTAATAATTTTTAAAAAATTTAAAGCTCTATTTTAACATATCAATATACTTACTAATATTTGCATGAAATACTGCAATTGATTTAAATAACATCATAATATATTATTTTCTAGATATTTCAATTTGTAACAAGTATTTTTATACATGTTACAAATAAAATAATTTTAAAATTTAAAATAAATTATGAATAAAGTTATGTATGAGCTAATTAAATATTAACAAACTTAAATTTGATTCAATAATTTAATGTGTCAAGTTTGAGTTTAATTTTAAAATTCATTTACTAAATGAATTAAGCAATGAGTAGCCTGCGATCTAACTTTTTGAATTTCTGAAAGAATTTCTCTTGATTTCACTGAAAAATATGTGGGATTAGCTTAGAAAGAAATTATTTTAAAAAATTAAGTGATCTTAGCATTTTTTTTAAGATGAAAGAAAGTTATTTTTATTCATATAAATAGAAGATAAGATTACTATTATTCATCTACAAAAAAATAAAAAAAAATTATAATCCATAATAGGCAATTAGACATCCACTATATCTTGTCCAATTTAAAACATGATGATCTCCATGTGTACAATTATATTGACAAAATAATAGAATGGACATTACAGTGATAAACACGCTTAGCTAGATGATTATACTAGATTACAACTTGACATTTACCTTTTTATATTAATTCAATATCACAACTATATTTGAATAGAAATTTTTACCATTAATCCTATATAAAATGATAAAATAACTCCATGTAAGAAAAATAGTAATAAAAAAATAAAAAACTCACACTAAAAAAATTTCGTAGATACAAATAAGCAAAGAAAAAATAAATAAAGCGGAAAGAACGAAAGGGAAGGGAAGAATCAGTCGACCCAATTGTTCTTTGACAAGTTTTTTAGCCGCAAGATGTTCGTCCCACTCAACAATTTCCCAAAAAAAAGATTGGCCTAGTAGTGTCCTATATTTTCAAATTTTCCAGTCTTTGGATTCATTGACCAATTTTTTACTATAATTTAAAAAAAAATTCTTTGAGTATTATTATTTTTTTGAGAAATTTTTTAAAGTACTAAATGAGAAAGGCATGGTACGTCTATAATTAAATAGGCTTCAATATCTAACTATGTGCTCCCCACTGAGCCATGCCACCAACCAACCAACATCCAACATGCACATTGTACAAGGCAAGCTCTCTACACTGTATTCCTTCTCTCACTCTTTGTATTTTATTTTATTTTTTAACACAAAATATATGATATTCATTACTTTAATTTATATCCATTCAGTCAAATATACCAAAGTTGTAACTTAAATATGTTCTTTAGTACATTAATTTATATGTCACGCCATTTTTCTGAGGTTGGAAACGCAAATCAACATTGAAAGAACTATGAGGCCTATGCAGACTATATATATATATATATATATATATATATATATATATATATATATATATATATATGTTGTCCCTTAGCACCAAGAAGGAGAGTTGAATTGGTGTCTAAAAAAAATTAAAAGATAAAGAAGAATGAGTAGAAATGAGACAACGAATTATAGTGGTTCGGGTATAATTGAACTTACGTCCACTCCTCAATCTATCAATTGGGTATTTCACTATTTCAAAGTGTTTTCAACCTCACACCTAACTTGTACAACTTGTGTTTTGATGACTCATATACAACCTTGCAACAATGTGTTTTTAGGCTAACACACAACCTTATTCAAGTGTTTCACTAGTCTCACACTAAAACCTTTCTTGAAGTGTTTTTACAGACTAACACTACAACCTTACAACTTGGTGTTTAATGCTCACACCTAACACTTACAATTTCATAGAGAAAATTGAAAAAAATGAATAGCAAAAATTGAGAGCTTTAATTACTTGTAATAAATTTCTTAGCAACCTTCTTCATAGCTGTTTGGTGGAGTATTTATAGTCAAACTTCACCAAATAGACGTTGCAAATTATAGCTCATCAAATCTTTTAGACATGCTTGACAAATTCTACATTAAATGTTTGACAGTCTCAATTCGCGGTCGCTACTACTCATTAGCGGTCACGAAATCCAAATTTCTGAAGGAAAATCTAGTTTGTGTCTAACGGCTAGTTCATGTGGCAGCTTCTGATTAGTTCACCAGAAAAATATAGTCGTTGCTCTTTTACCTACTTTCAGAAGTCGCGGTCGCAAGCTTTCTTCTACAGGACGTGACATAAGACGTGAATTCGTCTGCCAAAAATGGTTTTCTTCCTATTCACAATTCGCAGTCGCTACAAACAAGATGTCTTCTCGAATTTTGACTTTCAATGGTCTGCTGGAACACGTGTCATGTTGTGACTGTGGACTTGCTTCCCTCCTGAGTCACTTCGAAATTCGCAGTCGCGACTAGAGCGTGACACACACCGTGATTTCGTCTGTTAGTTTTAGACTCTGTCATTTGGATGAAACGCGGCCAAAAATGGTTCCGCGATTTCGTCTGTCTGCTTTATAGCAATGCTTTTTCACATATCGCGGTTGCGATTTAGAAGTCATTTTTCATACTTGAGAAATTTCGAGTTTCATCCAACTTTCAACTTTAGATAAAAACTAAAGGCTGCCCTAGTCCAACAATATATATATATATATATATATATATATTTCATTGCTCTAAGCAATATGAGCACTGATTGCAGAGAAAAAGAATAGTTGGAAGAGAAAGGATAATTCTTGTTTTAGCAATAACCAATATATATATATATAGAGAGAGTTACAAAGCTATGTCAACATTTTCATAACTTATAGTGAAAAAGCTATGCCACAAAAAGAGAAAAAAGTTATGTAGATGAGATTGGCAGTAGGGGTGTAGCAAAAACCGTACCATACTTAAAAAATTGATCGAACCAAGTGATTTGGTTCGGTTCAATTTGATCTTTTAATAAAATTGGTTTATTCGGTTATAATTTTTTAAAAAATTTGATTTTTAGTTCTATTTTTTAGATCGAAAATTGAACAAATTGAATTAACGAAAGTAATTAATAAATCAAACTAATTTGAATTGAACCAAATTTAAAATACATGTAATTTAATTGAAATAAATCAAACTAAATTTTTATAAGATCGACTCAGTTTGGTTAATTCAATTTTTTTAAAAATTTTAATTTAATTTAATTTTAAATATAAAAAAATTAATTTATTAAAATTTAATAAAAAAATCAAATCAAATTGACCAAACAACCCATTTACTCACCCGAGTTGGTAGGCTGAGTTTTCCTTGCGCAAAATAGAAGTGTCAACCTTTGAAATCGATCAATTTCAAAAATTTTGACGCGAGAGGAGCAAGTGGGCTGCAGTAATAGAAAAAATAAAATAAAAATAAAAAAGAGGGAGAAAGGTGGCAGTAGACAAGTTGTCCATCCATCGATTTGGTAAATTTCAGTTTGTTTTTATTAAAATTGAACTCTAAATTTACGAGAATTAAATCAAATCGAAAATTTTTATGAATCAAATTAAATCAAATCAAATTTAATTCATTTTAATCAGTGTAGTTCTCCTTAAATTAAATTATTAAAATATATATATATTTTAAAATTTTTTATTACATTATATTATTTTAATTATTTATAACTATATAAATAGAAAGAGTACATTTAATGTATTTTTAAGTACAAAACTATATTATATCATTTATTTTTAATAAATAATTAGCTCAAATTTGAACCAAATTAAATTAATTAAAATTTTTCAAAGAACAATCAAAATGAACCAACCAATTTAATTTGGTTTGTGGATTCAAAACGAATAATGAACACTCCTAATGGCAGAGGGTGATAAAGGTAGAGATATAGACAGAAATAATAGTGAATGCCTATAGTATTGAAGATAGCAATGGCAAAAGCAAAGACCGTGCCAATAGGGATTTAGATTATTACTATATATATATATATATAAAGAGACAGAGAGTGCATAGCTAAAAGGATAATAAGTAAATAAAATAAGAAAAAAAAGGTGAAAAATTTTAACATTAGCAATGGATAATTAAGTCGCTAAATTTCATCATCAAACTAGTATTTAAGCAGGAAAAAAGAAAAAATTAGATTTAATGATGAATTTCATAATCCATCACTAAGTTCAACAAATATGCTTATCATGCACAATATTTTAGTGATGAAATAGTTGTCCGTCGTTAACTTCTATCGCTCATACATGACTAAAATCAACACCAAAAATTGGTGCCACATTTTGTGATGGAATAGTGATAAAATTTGTCCATCACTAATTTTTCATCATGAATTGGTCACTAGATCGCAATAATTTTAGTACTGCTAATTTTGTTATCATTCAATTACAATTCCATCACTATTTGACGAAATTTTTCTATTGCAAAAATTTGTCTACATTACTCATTTTGTCGTTAGAGATATAAATTTTATTCACCATTTTTTTTATTTTTTAGAAATTAAAATTTGAACATGAAAAATTAAAAAGCACTAAGTTTTATTAAAGTGAAGTTGTTATTTTAATTTGTTTTATTGTTCTTAAGCAAACAAATCAAGAGAAAAAGGACAAATCAAAGTTGGATTTTGATTCAAATCTATTATGTTATTCTTAGAGATGGAAATGATGATGAATAAGGAGAAGAATAAGAAGAAAGAACAAAATGATAATGAAGATGATTAGTTGTCTCTAATTATTTGATTCAATTTTTCTTCTTATTTAATTTTGAATACTAGGAATTCAAAAGTCCTAAAAAACCAACTTGAAATGAGAGAAAAGAATGAAGTGTTAGGATAGGGGAGAGTAGGGGGTTCATAATGGAAATTTTAGAGAGATATGTTTTAGTAATTTGAAAATTAGGATTATATATTAGGGAAATGCAATTTAGAAATTTAATATTTAGAGGTTGGGTTATGTTCGGGTTTATGTGGGCTATGGCGGTTTCCATATTGTCCTTTCATGTGTTTTCTAATACAAATTAGGCAGGTAATGTAGATGACAAAATTTTAATGAGTGCTTATGTTGTTATCATAGGATCAAAATCCTATGTCATGGAGTTCTAGAAAATAAAACATTGTCACTAGGTCCTCTACTAAAGTAGAATATAAGGTAGTTGAACTAGATTTTTTGAAACTCAATGAATCAAAACCTTATTTTTGGAATTATATATTCACATGCTACTTTGATCCTTTATTATGAAAATATTATAAGTACTTATTCTTGTCCTTATCTTGTTTATCTTTCTAAAAGAAAGCATGTTGAAATAGATGCAAACTTTGTTTGTCAACTAGTAGTTGAAGGTCAATAAAGGGTTAAGCATGTCTCATGTAAAGATTAGTTTCATCATCCACCTTTCATCAATATTGAGACAAGATAGCAATTTTATCATTTTAATAGTTTTTCTCTTGTAAAAATTGTAAAAAGGGTAAGAAATCAGAAGGTAGGTATATTTAGTAATTTGTAATTAAAGAGAAGAAAAAATATTAAATCTTAAAAATTCAATAAAAGGAAGAAGAATTTAAAAAAAAAAAAATGATTGGGTAGGAGAGTGTTGAGTGGTTGATGCTTGATTGGGTGATGTGGTTATAGGTCCCATAATTAAAGTCATAAAAAAAAAATAATATCGCATGTAACAATATCAAACGACGTCTACTATTTGGCTCAAATTTGTAAATCACGTCAATTACAAGGTACCTTTCTATCATAAAAATTTCACAGCCCCATAAGCGTAAAAATGTGAAACTATAGGATATCTTTTTTTATCAGTCTTACTAACAATGACACAAATAGTGATCTTTGTAACAAACACCAAGTCTATAGTGAAACCCTTAATCTTTGGTTAGACCCCTAGCAACCAATCTTGTTTTATGGTGATAGATTGTCCCATTAGGATTTCACTTGAAATGAAAAACTCACTTGTAACCAATAATGTTGGAATAAGGCTTAAGTATACAAGACCTCATATACCATTTTCATTAAGAGTATTAAACTCATTAAACATAGCTTGATGCCATTTTTCATCTTTCATAGCTTGAGTTATTGATATTGGTTATTTATTTTTGTAAGAGGATATTTAGTGGTAAGGTGGAGTGTTTTAGGCTTAAAAATATTATTTTAAGTCCTAATAGTCATGGTATAAATGTGATGTGTAAGTCAAGGAGGAGCGTGAAACAAAGTATGAACATTTGGATCACGAAACGGAAATGAAAAAATGAGAAAAATGAACACGTGAAAATTGCATTTTCAAAAAATATAGGAAATGAAATGTGGGGAAATGCGTAAATATGAAAAATATAGGGGCATATGTATAAATAATATTTTTATACATATATGTTATTTTTAATACTTATTGAAGTAAATAATACATATAAGTGTGTGTTTGTGTGTGTGTGTGTATTAATATTAAAATTATCAATTATGATAAAAGATAATAGCAAACCAAGTTTTTATTTAAAAAATAAATGTTTATACGTTTGATAAACATCATGAAGTTCTCTCAGTTTTAATACACAAACAAGTTAATATAGAATTCTATAAATTAAGAAGTCATCAACTTCATTACACAAGAAACACTGAAGACATCAAAATTACACAAAAAAATTATGAAGAATGCGAAATTGCCATGGACGTGATGAGGAATGAAGAATCCAAAACTTAAAAAAAATTATAAAATAGGTGAAGAAATCTAAGTTACAGAAACATATTATATGTTAAATTTGAAATCAACTATATGAATTCAAAACATATTACACAAACACATTATATGAATTTGAAATTTGTTATAGAACTGAAATTCTAATGCCAAAAACAATAATTTCAGAAAAAAAATAAAGAAAACTTAGTTGTCGCAGCCATCGATAAAGGCAAGAATGATGAATTTGAAATTTGCTATGGATGGGAGATACAGGCTATAGATAAAACTTAAAATCCAACACCAAAAACAACAATTTCAAAAAAAAAACAAAAAGAAAACTTAAAGAGAAGTTGCTAGTTGTCGTCGTCGCCTTCATTTTGTTGCCCAGTCGACGTAGTCATCGGGACAGGTAAAGATGAACCTCACCTAGTTAATGGTGAAGTTCAATGTTGTAGCGTGAGAGAAAGGAAGATCACGATATGTTTTTGATTTTCAAAAGGCAAACTATTTTTGTTTTAAGGTAAAGAAACACGTTTCTTGATGGGAAACATGTTTTTTTTTTTTTTAATTTATAGAAACGAGCTTGAAATATTTTGGGCTCATTTCAATGAGTTTTCTGCATTTTTGCTTGTCCAAAATGCAGAAACGTAGCAGGGGTGAAATTTTTGTGTAACCTAGATGAAAACATTATAGGTTTTTAAGGAAAATGAACAATGGAAGCAAAGGAGGATATGGGCAATGATTTAATCTTTTTGAATTTAAAGGTAGTGTTACTGCCAAATTTGATATCATAGAATCTAATACAAATAGATAAGGAGACATAAGACCTCGATAAGGAATAAAATACCAAAGAGAGCAGATAAAATTATAGCAAAACATATTTTGTTGTTTTAAAATATAAATTTGATTAGGAAAAAAAATCTTTTTTAAGGGTAACATAACATGAAATGTATATTTCTTTACATGACATCAAGACATAAATAACAATTAGGTGGAATACCCTGAAAATACATACGGCTTAAAACATGGCTCAAGTTTTGTTTTATTATATAGCATAAGCCATGGATAACAGAGATAATTGAATACTTTATGACTAAGATAGCTAGGAGAAACATTAAATAATCCACAAAAATAAAGCTATATAGATTAGATTAGTTAGGTTGAGTCTTCCTTAATATTGATATGATGTGAAAGGTTAGGAAAATTGATACAAGAATATGATTTGCATTAGCTTTTAAGTGTGATGGTACATCATAACCAAATTGAGATTACTTATTATCAAATTTGATACTTATAAAAAGTGTCATGATCATATTAATAAAAATGCATTTAAGGCATATATCAAATGGGATAAGTGAGTTTGAAGATGTTAATCATATTTTGATTGATTAACTATCATATATATTTATTATCTTAAAACTAGAAGCAAATGAAAATGCATTTGACTCATAATAAATCAATCAATGGATGATGCTAAATGCCATTTGAATTTAAAAGAGAATTACACAAAACGAAGGAATAGCTCATCCAAGTAAGAATTATAAGTAGAACCATTATGATTGAAGAAAATACCTAAAAATGTGCAATCTCATTTTACATATGTAAGTAAACCATGTGTGGGTAGTTTTTTTTTTAAAAACAATACAATATCATCTATTATGGATTATGGATCATAAGTCATAGAACATGTAAAGAAGGATAAAGATGCCTTTATTGAATTTTGATGAGTGAGTTTTATATATAGCCATATGTATATATGTGGGAAATAATTGCAAAATTTAAGTTAGAGGGATTGTCACATGAAACCGTAGTAATGCATAGCTCGTTGCATGTTGGTTTCATATACAATCTATTGTGCCAAGTAGTAATACATTTAGCAACTCTATGAAACGATATATAATGCTACAGTTTGGCAACAATGCAATCTACTACCATGCCCTGTAATGGTGTTATTATCATATGCAACAAACTACATATGCAAATAGTGTTCAACGTGATATGCATTGTTGTGCTATTACAATAGTAGCTCGTTATGGCTACCAAACCATTTTATGGTGTAGCAAGGTACCAAATGATGATATAGCTCCTATATGAAATACATAATGCATAAAAGCAATTTATGACTAGTTTAGATTCATAATGGACTTAATAAGTTATATACATTATTAAGTTATGGTTACTTCAACAATAAGTAAGTCATCAAGGAATCAAGGTCTCATAGAAACAATCATGTATTATAGTACTAAATCTTTAATTAGTTAAATCAACAATTTAGATATGTGAAGACTATGACAAAGTCTCCTACATAATTCTCCTAGTAACTTGGTACTCAGACTTTATTTTAGCAAATAAAATACTCATCATTTAGTAAAGTTTGGTATTAGACACTAAAGGTGGTTGGTTCTAATACAAGGAATAGATTGTTAGTGTTATGCCCAAAAGCTAATTGGATTAATTATTAGAACACTTATCTATAAATCTATACACACACACACACACACACAGAGATATATATATATATATATATATATATATATATATA
>CATIWR010133201.1:0-51658 GCA_949677035.1 Omphalea diandra | reverse complement strand
TATATATATATATATATATATATATATATATATATCAATATTGAGAAAAAATTATATTTGTGAAATTCAAATAATGACATTCAATTCGAAATAGTGATACTTTATATGTTACTAAATCATTAAATAAGTGTATAAAATATTTGGAAAGACCTATACATGAGTTTCTTACTATAATAGACTAGTCGTAAATTCATGCATTGTGTGAATAATTATAAAAAATAATTTTAAAAAAATTTAATAATTAATTAATTGAATGATTAATTATTATTTTATAAAAAAAAGTTATTATGAAGAAAAGAAAATAAGAAAATAATTTTTTAAAATTTATAATTATGTGCATAGAAGATTGTCTATTGATTCATTCATTTATTTTTATGTGACACAATTTCAAGAGAAAATTTATTAAAATAAAATTTTTAAAATTTATGAGAAAATAAATTTTTTAAAATTTATAATTATATAATAAATTTTTTAAAATTTATAATTATATACAGAGAAGATTATTTATTGATTCATACCTTTATTCTTATGCAACACAATTTCAAGAAAAAAATTATTGAAATAAAGTAACTTCTGATAATCAATCAAATAAAAAACATTAAATATTTCACAATTAAAATAAATAGATAAGTATAAATTATATATACATATATGAAATAATTGTAAAAAGAAATTGTCTATTAATTCAAACATTTAATCTTGTGTAGCATAATTTTAAGAAAAAACTTATTAAATTTAAATAAAGTAATTTGTGACAATCTATTATACTACATCTAGTCTTTATATGCTTAAAATTTTAAATACTCAATAAAATTAATTTAAATTTTAGTTTCCTATTTAAAGTTTTTAATTTTTCAAAATTTTCAAATTTTTTGTTTAGAAGTTGTTTAAGATTTTTATTTTTAGATTTTTCTACTTTTTTTTGCATAAACTTTTTTTTATATAATCTTAACTTCCTATTTAAATTTTTTAATTTTCTATTTAGAAAGTCTTTTTTTATATGACAATTAATTATTTATTTATAAGTTTTTATTATGATAATTTTTTATAATATAATATAATAACATGTGGTTGTATTATATAAAATTGTTTAACAAATAATAAATAGTGATTTAAAATTAATTTTGAGATTGAAATTAATAATATATATTGATTTGATGAAGATCTATAAATTTACCACCCAAAAGGCAAATGGTAACTAACAAAGACTTTCTTTGGTTCATTAGACGAACTACATTTCTACTCCTCCAATTACAATAATTGGAATTTAAATGTACATGTCAAATATTTACTAAGAGTGGTTAACCAGTACCGAGGATTTTTTTCTTTTCTTGAACATAACCACTAATCAAGGGTTCCAAGAAAACCAATGCAGACAATACAAATGAGAATCTGAAATAAATGTCTCAAAGAAGCGACAAATCAGCTTTAGCAACTTCATATCAGACGTGACCTGTTACAAGGATCAATAATTCAGCAACCAAGTTCGAGGGTTTTTGTTAAAAAAAAAAAAAAAAATCAAGTGAAGCCCCCAGTAAGAAACAAATTTAACTTCACTGAATGAGCAACAAGCACAAAATTGGGGCTGAAAGTTGATGATCGTTGTCTAAAAAGTTAATATTAAACCTTGACATAGTTAATGGTTGATTTCATGTCTTGTAATATATGAGATTATGAGTTTAAACATTTTTTTCTTTTAAATATTTTTAAAAAATTATATATAAAAATTAAAAACAAAGAAACAGTATACGGCTGTAGTCACGAACATATAGATCAGAGTGTGTCGCTGTCGCCTTATAAACTTAATCAATTATATATGAAGAATAATTTAATGAATTTCTGAATTGTAATTGAAAAACTAAGGGACCTTTATAAAGTTTATCAATTTCCATTTGTATCAACAAAATTCTCTATTTTTGGTATCTGTTTAATCAAGTAGAATATCAATCAAAATTTCGACCTAATAACCAATCAGACACTGACAACAAAATGTTTTAGAATTGCATTCAATAGCTGAAAAGCTAACCATAAACACAGCGTCCCTTCTTATTCCCTAACTAACAATATGCTATTTTGACCCTTTTTAGCCAACAATTTAAACATGAATATTAATTTTATTTTTGCTTTTTTTATTTCAAAAAAGTGTGATTAGGGAAGGAAAACAGATTGTTAATCACAGCCTCTTGGGCTTTAATATCGTATTACGATGTTGTTAGTTGGATTGGATCCAACGAACAAATTAGCCTCATAAGTTATACGATGCATACATATGTTAATATACCCAATACAAAATATAAATCCGATAAGAAAGGAAGCTCTCCCAGGTTTAGAAGAGGCAAATCATTTTAACAAGTATGGCAACATCCATTTAGCATCAAAATAGAAAACATAATCCCGGGTTTGGACTGGATTTATATTTACTCTTGAACAAGAAAATGAGATGAATGCAACACTAAAACTGAACATAAATTACATTTAGCCTACAATTATTTTAAAAAATGAAAAAAAATAAACGAATATATATATATATATTTGTACAGAAATGAAAAGAGAGGCGAAATAGAAAGGTAATACAATTAGCGATACCCAAAACTCAGATACGGAAGGTTTCCATGAAGTCACTTATCTGGTTCTCTAGCATGTCAATGCAGCATTTCTCCTCTTATGGTCGTAGCAAGTCCAACCTGTTCCAGTCCCATCAGCAATATTTTATGACTTCCTTTTCTCATCATCCTGTAAAGTAAGCACAACATTGAGTGGAGAATTCAGTATTTCAATAAATTACACAAAGCAAAGACACCATGAAACTCTCTGTTATCAACCAGTTCTCTCAATCATTTTAAACATTCTAAAATATGTCAAGATTCCTCTTCCTATCAGCACCAATTAATGATTTTCATTCTTTTTTTGGATCCACAGAGAGGTCAATTGGCCTCAGCAACAAAATGGAGGACAGCCTTTCCTTGCCCTAACCCACCTTAATGATTTCACCAATATTTTGTGGATGTTGAGATCCATCACTTCCCATAGAGCAGGCAAGCGTAAAGAAACTAATGAGGCTAGGCCTAATTAATAACGACAGAAGTATTTAGGACAAATTAAGTCCTTGATCATGTCAATGAACTGAATGGTCTTCTGTATCGCAGCAATAATCTCTATTACTATTAGACAAAAGTATCATTTCCTTGTTCAACAAATCTTGCATTTCAAAATGATAAATGAATTTCATTTGCAACCTAATGAAAGGACTTTCCAGGTGGGAATGCCATGGCCCTAGAATTCTAGACCTGCCATTCCCATGCTTAAGTCAGAAATGGTATGAACGGCAATGGAATCTGGAACTGTCCTTGGATTCATTTTGGACAAATGTGCAGAAGATAAAAAGCATAGAATCACAATAAAACCCTACACATAATCAAAATTAAAAATATGCCTTCTCAACATCTCTTTCAGCTGTTTGAATCTTCGCTTCCCCTCCTTTTCTCAAAAGGCATTTGCACTGGCTTTTGGCTCAGGAGTCTTGAGACAAAATCTTCACTCAATTCATTATCCACAGGTAAGGGATGGGATTCCCTATGCCCCAACCAAGGAGCCTCCTCTTCTCCCATCTGCACAATGGGAGAGCCTCAACATGCCATTCTCTGATCATTTTTACAAACTTATCTTAAGTATATTGATTTACATTTTTCTACTAATTATTTTACCACATAAGAAGTTCAAACCTACATAGGATCAAAGCCAATAATGGTCTCGTACAGACACATCATCTATTTCTGTTGACAAGGTACTGGTCCAAAAATTATTCTTTCAATGAAAAGAATACAATAGAAAAGAAACAAATAAGTTATACTCACAGAATTATCCATCATTTTGTCAAAATCATCGTCAAAAGGCCCATCAACATCATCTGCACAACCAAATTGATCGTCAGATCACATAGAATTCTCAATTAATCCTTGTCCTGCATGATACCACATGTTATCTTGTTTCTTGTATCAAATGATGCATACCAAAATTTGACAGCACAAAGGAAACAAGATCGTCCAAAGTTGTTTTGAGTTTGACATCAAATTGTCTTACTTTTGAGAAACACATAATATGGTTAACTGATATTTAAGCTATTAACAGTTAATTTCTGATAAGAAAGATAATTTGCGATCCGTTACAATATGGATATGTTTAAAACTCAATGCAGCAGCAATTATATGGAATTGACAAGACTGGTTCAATTTTTGCTGGTTGATGCACAATATTATTGCAGGGACACAAACAACATTATCTATAAATAGGGATCACAGACCTGAATAAAGACAATAACAATGCATTTGAAGGGGGAAAAAAAAATGCATGCATAAGATAGATCAATTATTTTACTTAACAATCATGAGCAAGCTCATAAGAGATGATGCACCGGGACCTTCATCACTGTCTGCACCAAGGAGGAATACATACAAATCTTGCTCGGTAGATGATAAGGCCGAAGCTTTACTTTGCTGGTTTGATTTCTTCACCTCTGATTTAGAAGTTACAATGGCTTTTGGAGGTTCCTCCACTTCATTATCTTTTACTTGCTCCGCAGATTTCTGTATAGCCGCTTCCATGCACCGCTTCTCATATCTAAAAGCAATTATAGATGGTTTACCATGTGTAACAACTAAGACAAGCATAGAGAAGTATACCCAAATAAAAGACCTACTAGGACAAATCACAGAAGTACCAACTGGTACAGATAGCATTAACATATAGAAGTGCCAAAATAAGCAATCATTTACAGTTTGAATGTTTCTGGGTAGTTTAGCAAAATATGATCATGTGGATTCAAGCTACTATTTAATTTTCAACATAACATTTAGGAGATGATTGGCTACTGATCATTAGAGAGAAACTAACAAAACCCAAAAACCATATCATCTTTCAACACTGGAATCAATAATATCTATGGTGCAAAAACAAGTATGATCCTAACAGGAGGCCAAACAAGAGTTAAGAATTTTACAAGGAGAGTCTTCAAAAAAATTTTTAAAAAAAAATGAAGAAGAAGGAAGACCGACAAGTATACCTCCACTGTTGGCTACCAATCTTAAAATAACTGTTGTTGAAAAATATGTAATGGTCTAGTAAAATTTGGCAAAGTGACATTAACAATGTCTAAAATTGGTTACTACTGCTCCAAGATAAAATGTTTCGAGAAAATAAATAAAATATAAAAAGTTAATTTTATAAAGCGATATATACCATTTTAATTGAAAAGGAAAAGTGAAACCCAATCTAAATAGCATTTCAACAGAAAGCCCACTAATATGGTTCTGAGAGGAGGCCAAATAAGAGTTTGCAATATAAAAAGAGAGTTATATATATATATATATATATATATATAAAGAAGTAGAAAGAAAGAAGACACGACACTCTGTAACAAACATGCCACTCTCTCTCCTCCTCCCCCTGCTTCATTTTTTGAAGGGATTTTACCACATTACCATTTATGTAAAACATCCCGTGGCAAGCATTAAGAGCTACATAGTAGAGTTCGGTGAGGAAAAAAATCATGGACCAGAAACATTAGATAACTATATGGATGTGTAGCATTCTATTAGAGGCTCCATGTGAGCTACTAATAATCTAGGAGACTAGGACCATGTGAGCAGTTGCAGACTTGCAGTTATAGAATCTTCCTAAAATGATTTTAGTTGAATATAAGTGGAAGGAAGCATCTCAGGTTTAATCCTAGCACGGGCCCAGAAAAGACGTTCAGAATACCTCTTAGCAGGTATTCACTGATTGCTCAGAAGACATGCTATATATTCAAAACATTTTAAAGGTGAAAAAAGATTCAATTCAAAAGGCAGGGCATCGAGTCACTTACGGTGCAACATGACTGTTCACTGGAATAAAATAGATCCTCCAGAATTTTCTTTCTTTCATACATCGTGGGCACAGCTCATATCTTAACTTTGATATTTCCTGCAAAAAAACAGGGACAAATTGTGCAGTTAAGAACTTCCAAGGATTTGTAAAACATCTAACACATCATTATACTGAACAGCAAGTTTTGCTGAACGTGATCTTTCCAATCATCTATATGGGTCTCTCTCAAATGTAATGTATAGCAAATTTCAACTAGAGAAACTGTCAATAACTCACTGACTACAAGGCTTTTATTCTTTTCAATATACACTCAGTTTAAGCCAGCTGCATTAAATTACAGATTATAATTAACTCCTATAAGTAAATCACTTGACTCCTTTCATTTCTTGCGCTGGCTTAATACCTTGCAAGCCATCAACAAATGTTTTCCTAAGGCTGCATTAGATTTTAACTACAATCTTTCAGGTCCTTTTTATCGCTATTGGCAATTTTGGCATAGTATGAATAACTGTTCCTGATTTTATGGAAGTTGAGACCAGCAGGAGAGCAAGTTGAATAAATTCCAACAATATAGAAAAAAAAGGCCAGGAAAGAGAAATGTGTGTGCACATTATGATGAGGTAAGAGTTGCATTAACTTGGAATGAAAGGAAAATTTATGGGTTGATATGGCCTGCTGATGAATGACAAAAATATGGAAATATTACATAAAAGGAAAGAAATAAGAATAGCAAAAACTTTGTGCTCAGATTAACAAAAGGATCAAATAATATGAATGCAGTAGGCAGCATGGTAAGATACAAGCAGTCAACTCTACATCCCCGCAAATCATTGGGATAAGTCTGGTCCACTAGAAGATGAGATTAAGAATAAGAAAGACTAGTATTTTCTTAGATCATCCTCTTCTTCACCACTTTACACCAGTGATTCCATCTTTTATGCCATGGCTAGGTAACGTATAGATCTCTAATTTCTTGAATAGATGCAGACTAATCCACGTTAACACCGCAACATAGCTAAAAGAATTTAACTGAGTGACATAGCAAGACTATTGAATCAATCAACAACAAAAGCAAGGAAAAAATATATAAAATAATTCAAGAAGATCAGCTCTTATTACCAAACTAATAGGTTGACACATCACATAGCATATTATTTTATATCAAGCATTTTAACAGAACGACAT
This sequence comes from Omphalea diandra, assembly GCA_949677035.1. Classification (NCBI taxonomy): domain Eukaryota; kingdom Viridiplantae; phylum Streptophyta; class Magnoliopsida; order Malpighiales; family Euphorbiaceae; genus Omphalea; species Omphalea diandra. The sequence continues at coordinate 44,608 of CATIWR010133201.1, read as the reverse complement.
GTAATAATTCCATTCGTTAAGCAACTAGTAAGTCCTTGCATATCTAACTGAATAATACTTTATTCAAAAAAAATTCAACCTTTAACGAGATGGGCATGCTTTTCTTGCCACTCGGTAAGGTCCTGACTCACATTTGATACAGTCGGCACCTCAGACATCTCCGAATCATCCACCGATGCAACAAATATACTAATTACATCAATTAAATCACATTTTAAACCTAAAATCAACAAATAAAATAAGCACATAGCATACCTTGCAACGGAAAATCTTGAAATGTGCTCATGGTAATTTCCTTCACGAACTCCCTTAACTCCTCCGTTATACCGAATCTCTCAAGCTCCTCTTCCGTAGGCTCCGTGCGGGGGACCGAAGCAGATGGCGTGATCCCCTCGGCTAAAAACTTGATCTGATCAGCGCGCTTTATGGCTTGGGTCTTGATCTGGTCGGCTCGCTTAGACGCCTCGGCAGCGATCTCCTTGGACCGCTTAGCCGTCCCGGAAACAATGTCGGATAGCTTGGAAGAGCCGATGGTAATTTCTTGGGAGCATTTGGACGCTTCAGCCGCGATCTCCTTAGAACGTTTCGCTGTTTCCGAAACGATGTCCGATAGCTTTGACAAGCCGATTGTGAGCTGTTCCGATCGCCTCGCGGCTTCCTGTGTTAGCTCCTTTGATCGCTTCGCCGCTTCTTCGGCGAAGCTCCGCGCTTTATTCCATGAGTCCATTTCTTCTGTTTTTATTTTCCCCCTTCAATTAGATATAATAATAAAAAAAATTCCTAGTCGTAAAAAGTGAAGAAGATGACTGAGGAGAAGGGAGTGGGTTTCGATGGAGGTAAGAGCCATCTGGATTACACGTGGCAAGTTGAGAAGCGCAGATTAGAGAAGACGACCTTTTGGGGGTAAACGATTCGCATCCCTTCAAAAAAAAAAAGATTTTACTCATTTGTGTTCATCATGTTTGATCACACGGTAAAAACTTAATTCATATTGAATGATCTGTTGGAAAAAAAAAAAATCATACTGAATGATTTTTTTTGTTAAATAGGCTGAGCCTTCAGTTTTATCCTATTTTATTATTTAGTCCTTTACTTTTTAAAATTATATTAAAATACCCTTATATTTTGCTTTTATTACATTGTTATAATTTCTATTAAAATTGTATGAAATATTTATATTACCCTTTAATTTCATTTGAATTTTTAGTTTCTACCAACAATCCATCATCTTTAATCCAAACACAACTAATACACCCAATAAATTTGAAACCCACCTAAAATTGAAACCCAACAAATCAATCTCACAAATTGAAGAAATTAAAGAAATTAAATCAATCAAATTTTGAAATCAAACCAGCAAAATCACCAAACAAACCCAACCTTTACAAGAGTTTCAATTTTTATTTTCAGACTCATTCAATAAACAAATCCCAAAAATAGAAAAAAAAAATGAGGTTGAAACCCTTAAATGAAACAAACAAAAAATGAGATTGAAACTCTTAAACGGAACAAACAAAGATTTAAACAAACAAAACTTTAGAAATTTTGAAATCAACAAAAACAAAAACAAATCCAAATCCCTCAATCTCAAATCAATTCCTCATTTTTGCTAAAGAATCGCTCTGCTAGCATCGCTTCTAGGGTGAAAACTTAACCTTCTACATTAGCTCTACCTATCTTGTTGCCTCAATCGTCAGTTTTGTCTAACGAGTGTTGTTACTCGAACCTCTTTAATGGCTTATCCTTAATATCATAAGGTGCTTTTACTTTAACCTTAGGATTGCCAAAATCAGATTGAATCTTGGGGACACCATGGACGAGATTTGTGGGTCGGCCTGACAAGAGAGAAATCAGTCTTTATCTTTCGACTCTTCATATGTATTGGGTTTGGATTTGAGAATCAATGATAATAAAGAAATGAGTTTGATGGGTTTGAAAATATCTTAATAGAAAAAAAAAGTATTTTGATTGTCTTTGTTGATTTGAGATTTTTTGGCGGTGAGAAGTGATGTTGACTACCATTCAGCTGAAGAAATTAAGATTTGTTCAGTAATGTTTAAGCGAAGTTTTTGAATTTTAATAATATAAATATGTATTTATTGACTTTCATTATTTTGACTAATAGAAAAGGTTTAAAAATTTGATAAATTATATAATCATTTAATAGAAATAAAACTGAAAGATGTTTCAATATAATTTTAGAAAATAAAAGATTAAATAATATAATAGAGTAAAACTAAAAGATTAACGTATTTAACCTTTTTTTTAACATGTATCAATGATAATTTAAATCACTCATTATTATTAATAAAATTATAAAAAATTTTATTTTTTTTAATATAGATACACTTGTATCTTTTTTAATACAATTTTAGGTATCTTCATTCTTAAGTTGTTCTCCCATCAGAATTGATCAACAATGCACGGATTTTAGACAAAGCATAGATCTCAAACAAATTGGTTTGAATCAAATATGCCAACTAGAATAACATCAGATTATTAAAATTTTGAGGTTTTTGAATGAATAATTATCTCAAACCAATTCAAATTGTATATTTTTAGACAATTTCTATATCCAACTATATTAATGTTGATAATATTATGTGTATATTATCTTTAATGATTAAAAAAATGGATTATTAAGTTTTTCAAAGAAATTAAAGTGGATTTCAATTCCTACCATATATAATATATTTTCTTGTCCAACTTTGATAGACTATTTTTAATTTGTATACATATTAAGAAATTCAGTTTTTTCAATTAATATTATTATTTTAATTATTTTTTTACTAAATACTCTTAATAGACTTTTTTAAAACAATGCACAGTGAATTTACAAATTCATAAAAAGAGCAATGATAGATATGATAATTTTTAAAATGGCTTGATTACCAAAAAAATCCAAAACTTTAATATATTTTTTAAATATATCTCATACTTTAATTTTTAATAAAAAAATGCCCAAATTTTAATTTTTTTCAAATATATTCTCAAACTAATATCTGATTATTAAAATAGATAAAAGATCATTTTGATACCTAAACTTTTCTAAAACATTCAGTTAGACCCAAAAAAAGACTAAAAACTATATAAAATCTTATTTAATTTGATTTCATTCAATTTTAATATATAAAAATCTAACTAAATTGAATGGAAGATATATATATTAAGTAATTGAAATGTAATTTATTTAAATAGATAATTTATTATAAAACTTTATTATAGAGTATCACTAATTCATAATTCAAAATAAAAAAATGTAGATAATCATAATTTTTTTTCAAAAAAATGCAATAATAAATAGTTATCATTTTTATGTACATATTAAATAACTAAAACTTATTTATTACAAATAATCAAATTATCTATTTATATTGACAAGTCATTTCTTGAGATAAAAATGAATTTATGAAAAATATAAAATAGTTAAATGTTAATTTATTAAAATATATAAGAAGTTAAAAAAAACTAACCTTATAAGTATACATGTATAATCAATGATAAATTTAGAAAATTTTTAAAGTTGACTATATATATTACATTTTAAAATTAAAATTATTGATTAAGTATTGTCTATTTATTTATAAAAATTTAAGATTTATGGATATAAATTATAGATACTAATTATTTTTTCAAGTAACTAAATTATTTAAAATATCTTAAATAATAATAATCATATCATATAAATAATAAAATTAATAAAATTAAAAATTAAGGCATATAAATAGAAGATAAAAGTATTACAAGTATACAATGATTAAATATTCAATTTTTATTTATTAGAAATATCATACAAAATACTTTTCTATATAAAATATAAAGTTAATTTATTATATTTAAATTTCGAGAATAAATAATTGATTAAGTCTAAGTTGATTAATTTTATAATAAAATAAATATTTATATAAAATAATAGATTAAAATGTCCTAAAAATTAAAGGGGACTGAATCTTTATATTATATAATATACTTATAAAATAAAAATAGAGTATTTTTATAGTAAAAAAATATTAAATTTTATATTATTATAAAAATATTGACACTATGCTAAATTGAAAATATATTTTTTATATAAAAAGAAAAATTAAATAATATTTTATATATTTTTATTTAATTTTATTTTTGAGTTTTTAATATTTAACAATTATATATTTTTAGTAAATTTATTTATGATTCATTAATATAAAGAGATGATTTAATTATTTGTAACCAATAAGTTTTAGCTATTTAATGTGTATATAAAAAAGGTAATAACTATTTATTATTATTATATTATTTTTAAAAAATTATGATTGTATAAATTTTCACTTTGAATTATGAATTAATGATATTTTATAATAAAAATTTATAATAAATTATTTATCAAAATAAATCATATTTCAATTACTTATAATAAATATATTAAATTCAATTTGGTAAATTTTTAGTTAAACAAAATTTTATATAATTTTTAGTTATTTTCCTTTTTTGGATTTAATCAAACTTTTAAAAAAGTTTAGGGATCAAAATGATCTTTTATCCATTTTTTAATAATCATACATTTTTTTAAGGATAGATTTGAAAAGGAATTTGAAGTTTGGGTACTTTTTTTAAGAAATATAGTATGAGATAATTTTAAAAAACACGTTGAAGTTCATGACTTTTTTAGTAATTAAGCCTTTTAAAATTCAAATAAAAGAATTTTGCATTGGAACTACAAAATTGTATAATAATTTGCAATTTTCAAATGAAAAAAGTGAAAATTAATTACAAATATTGTTATTTATATTAACTAATGAAAAGTATTTTAGATATTTAATTATTAAACTAATAACTCAAAAATGAAAGTAACCTATATTTTTTAATACACGCAAAAAAGTAGCTTATCAAAATTGAATGAAGGAAGTGTATTTTTTTTTTTAAAAAAAAAACATTACTTTGCAAGTAAATTTGTTCTCTAGAGATTAATGTGGTACTATGTACCATATCACAAGGTGAGTTAGTGTAAATGTACTAGTCTCATTTTGAAAGTTGAAAAAGAAACGATGTTATCAATCACTAAGATCTTTATCTGTGTATTATTGTATAATATTTATGTTTATTATCAGACACAAAAATTAGTGTTTAGAAGATACTTACACTTGAGTCTTTCCATCAATCTTACAGGTCTTGACCACTAAACTATAAGTCTCAGTGGTGCACCTATTATACATTGCTAAAATATAGTACTTTTTAAAATGGTGAATGATATTTTGCACATGAAGGATTGTTGTGTTTATTAGTTTTGGTGAACATGACAACCCAAAAAAATCAGAATGAATTAGGTTTCTCCAAAAAAAAAAAAAACTTTGAAGTTGTTTTAAAATTTTGGCTTCGTTTACAATGAAACAAAATCCATCCAAATTCACTTATTCCCTAAGAGATGATAACATATAAGAAAAAATAAATGACATGAGAATTTTATAAAGGTCTGACCTATTTAGTCTACTTTTTTTTTTTTCAAACTGATCCTTAAGAGTTTTATAATCTTTGTCTTATCCAGCTCAAGACAAATATTTTATACTCTCCTTTTGTTAAGCTCAAAAGAGAAGTACCTTGATATACTTTCCTGAACTAAGTACTAATCAATAATGCATTTTTGATGGGCTAAGCACTAATTTTAGTTCTTTGTAATATGTTGATTATATGACCTTGAGGTTGCTAAGCCACTGCCTTGATTATATGTTTGAATGATAATAAAATTTTAAGAAATTCTAACCTATGTATTTGAGTATGAATGACAAAATTTTGAAGAATAAAGAAGTATAGCAAAAGATATCCATCAAAAAGTATATTTTAAATTGATATATAAAATGATTCTAAAAGATTTAGAAAAACAATAATACATGACTGAACAATTGAAGATGTTTAGATTTCATAAAATCAAGCAGTTCACAAACATTAGAAATACAAAGAATATTATGAGATTTTAATGAAAACAAGTCATGCTAAATTCAAAGTTGTCATACAAATAGGATGACTTTTAAGTACTTTTTCTAGAATGATTTATGATGAGCCATATATGAAAATAAATCTTTTTAAGTATAATAAAATAAATAGATTATAATTTGGAGTTTTGTATAGAAGTTGTGATCATTTGAGTCAGAAATATTTGTGTTTAAGATGCATAAAATGGTCATTGGTGATCACATGTACTCTTCTTACACACATAAACTAACAATCCAAAACAAAAATAAATCATAATAAGACAAACTTGACACTTAATCCAAAAACCATAGATACAATGATGAGTCGAATGGAGATGCGAATAAAGGCAATGATATTACAATTGGATTGAATTTCGAGGCATAATCTCATAATTAGGGGGATTAGTTTCAAAGTTCAACCTGTTTGAGGTCTCTGAAAAAATTAATCCATTAGTTTGATTTCCTTTTTCATGATTTTTGCTTTAATTTTTTGGAAGAATTATTGTCAGATCTTCAATAAGCTCAACATCACTAAGATTTAATTATTTCTCTTTTAATTTATACTTTCTTTCTTTTTTTTAAAAAAATGGTTTTATTTTTATTTTTTTTAAAAAGCTTAAAGATATGGTATTATGAAAAAAATATCTAAAATTTGGTTTCATCATAACATATCCACTTGATATTCAAGCTAAGAAGGTTAGTCATATAAAATTTTGTCTATTCTTATTGATTATAACCATATTCAGATGAAGGTTTTGAGGTTAAAGACTTTGGTGAAAGATTGCTTTTCCTTTGCACGGTGAAACTTCATTTTGAATTGCAACTTGTTAAGTGGACATGAAAATATGAATTTTTATTTGTGAGTTTTAAGTGATTTTTTTTCTTAGGTTTCTTGAACAATTTTTTTCTAGGAAAAGTAGTGGATGGTAGAGGGTGATTACTCTTATCCTGTTCTTTACTGTATTTTCTGCCTAATGAGATGTTTGTATATCTTATAGATATGGTGGGTAGAGATTTTTCATTCAATAGTTAAAAAAAACTTATTTGGTGAATTATACAACCGATAGTGAATTTAACTTCAATTAGATATGGTTTTATAAACTCTTATTCGGAGTTTTTCTTTAAACCTTTGCGATTATAACTATAAAAAAGTTAAAATTATCTTTACTCTATTATTATTCTTAAAGTTTTATTATTCAACTATGAACTATGAATTATAATATTTTAATTATTTATATAAAAATAATTTATTTTAAATTATCATATATAATTTTTATAAAAAATTATATGTAGGATATTTTAATTACTAAAAATATATTAACATATAATGGTTAACATTAATAAGAAAATGATTATTAAAATTTTATAAATATAAATTAATAATAATAGTATTCTATGTTTTGAAATTATGTTTTATGAGTATATGTAAAAAAATATATTATTTTATTATATTTGAATTTTAATTTATTTAATTTAATATATAAAATATTAATAATATACATTTATTAGTTATTTTATAAATAAACAACAAGTACTAGACATAATTTACTAAATACTCATTTCATCCCAAATTGATAGATTTGTTTTCTTTTTTGGATTGTCTCAATATTTAAGCTAGTTTGTTTTTTAGAAAGTATTGAATCACTTGATTTTTTATTTTACTCTTGTTTAATTTTATGGTTATTAATACTTATAAATAATAATTATTTATACACTTGTTGAAAGTTCATGGTTATTATAGAGATTAATACTTATAATAATAATTAATTTCTATATAGTATTTTTAATGCTAATATAAGGGTATAATAAAAAAAGTAAAGTAAAAATAACCACTTTAACTAAATTGCTTAATATTTCTTAATATGTGTAAAATGAAATAAATCAATCGATTTGGGATAGATGAAGTATTTAATATCAAACCATTATAAGCTACTAATTATCAACTATTAACAACAACTACATCTATCGACTATTTCCAACATACCCTAAATATTTTTATTGTTGTCTTAAATAGATGAGGGTGCTTTAATAAATTAAATGAAAAAAATTGAAAATAAGCGTGTGAAATTTACAGTTTTTTACTTGCCAGATAAGTGTTCAATTAACTAAAAATGAAATATCATATTAATTAAATTAAAATAAAATATCAAAATAACTAATTATAAATTATTTAGGGGTGTGATTTTTGTATTTGGCCCATGATTATTGATACTCTAGCAACATTACCATTCTTGGCCTCTGGCCACTGACCAAGGGTTGTTATTATGTATTTTTCTTTAGCAATATAGATCAAAAGTGCATGATATATAAATAAATAAAAATACAGATAATTTTTTGTTTTATATATTATTTTATTTTTCTTTGTTTAATTTTTTTTATAATATATAACTACATTAATACAATATATAATTATATTAATTTATAATGATATTATATTATTAAAATTATATAATTTATATTTTTATATTATAAATGATATTTTATTCTACAAAAATCAATTTAGATGCATATAATTTATTTAATCTAATGAAAATTTATTTCATGTTACATAATTATAAAAAATAATACAATAATAAAAAATATAAATCAATTAAAAATAAAATAAAATAATGATTAATTATAATATATTTTATACTTAGTATATAAATTATATAGTATTTATTAGTTTTTAAATTTGCAGGCATGTTTTTTATGTTTCTATTAATATTATTAAATGGATTTTTATATTTTTTATGGTTCATTTGTTACATGGTGTAGGTTGATTAATTTAAATATGCAAGTTTACTTGTTATAAACTGTAGATTGATTGTCACTAAACTATATATTCCTTTTTTGTAAACTGTAAATTTATTTAGTATAAACTGTAGATCATTATTAGTAGACAATAGATTTATTTTTTATTAAGTATAGATTTTTTAGTAATAAATTATATGTTCATTTTTTATCTGAACTTATATATGAAGATTTTGTGAATTTGATGTAAAACTATAGGTTCATTTTTCGCAAACCATAGATTTATTATGAGTAAACTGTAAGTTTATTGTTTATAATCCGTATGTTTATTATTAGTAAACTATAGATTCATTTGGTGTAAACTGTAAATTCATTTTTTATTGAGTTGATTATATAATATAATATAATATAATATAATATAATTATAATTAATTTAATATATTAATATAATACAATATAATATAATTTAATATAATTAATTAATATAATAATATAAATTATATTAAATATTTATATATAATTATATATAATAGTATAAATTATTTAATTATAATAATATAATATAATTATTTAGAATATATAAAATTATAATATATTAAAATATATAAAAATCTCATTTATAAAGAAAAAATGAAATAAAAAAGAAAAAAATGTGTAGAAAAAATTTGTGCATGAGGCAAAAATACACAAAATTAACTTGCAATTTTTCTTTTACTGCCGCACGTATTATAGACTTCTGATCCATATTGCTATATAAATAAAATTTTATAATATAATTTGACCATTGACCAATCTATGTACCATGATAAAATCTTTTGACAACCATTATATATATATATATATATATATATATACTCTATTTGAAAATTTACATTTAAAAATATTTTAAAAAATAAAATTTATTTTATACATTTTATTTCAAAAAATTATATTTAAAAAATTATTTTTTTATTTTAAAAATAAATAATTCTTATTGGGAATTTAATTTTTCATTTTAAAAATAAATAATTTGATGAAAATTAAAAATATATATTAATAATTATACCAACTTAAAATTTATTCTAAACTAAATAATGAATGAATTATATTAATAGAATTGAAATTTCTTCCGTCACCGGATTTGTTTCGAATAAAGGTGAAAGAAATATGATTTTGTCATTATGATTTTAACTCCATAATCTTGAACTTATTCTCATCTTACACCTAAATTTGTCACCAATCACTTGTTTTAAAATCCTTTACTTTGCATATGTAGATACGGTTCAATAATTAAATATATTTTATCTTAAATAAAATCTCAAATTTATATTTCTCTTTTTTTAAGTTTAAAGATCTCTTATTTTATTTATTCTTAAATGAAAGACTCGCAAGATTAAAAAAAATTATAAAATTATTACAATTTTTTATTTTAATAATAAAAATTTTATTTTTAAATAAATTCTAAATTGATATATTATTTATGAAATTTTTTAATTTTTTGTTAAATTATTTTTTAGAATGAAAAATTAAATTTTATAATGTTTAATCTTTAAATAAAAAAAATCATAAGATAATATCCATGGTTTTTAGCCGTCCGTTTTCAAACATCCCTAAATTCTTTAATACACAAACTTAAAGCGATCATGGTACACTAATTTTTTAATATCTCATTACACGTGGACTGAGTCTTTGTTATGCCACATGTCAAGAAGTACACTCTTTTAAGTGTAATTTTTAATAAAAATAAAAGTGCATCTAATCTTTTGCCCAGTAGTGGCTTTCTTTCTTGCTCACCCGATGCATTAGAAGCAGGAGGATAATTTCCTAATTTGGCTCTTTTGTATTTCAAAAGCTTGTCTTTATCTTTGTCTATCAAGTCTAATCCAAGCCTATGTTTGCCCACACGGACAATGAACAACGCGTTCGTGTAGTTTTGCTTTCAAAAGACAACCAAACCTTCTTCCTAGATAGTCATATTGTTGTCTGAATTTGAAAAAAAGGGTTACTCTGTCAACTCTCCAATTTGGGAAACATGGACAGATTCAATCTTTAGTGGAGCTTTATCTCTTTTACAAGGTTCATAACTTCCCTTTGTTTTTTTTTTTTTTTTTGAGTTATGAAGTTGATGTGGTTGGTTTTAGCTATTTTTTGATCTGGGTTAGGTTGTCTTGTTTCTGTTTTTATGATATGTTGTTTAATTGGATGATTCTGATATTTGATTTGTGGCTTTGTGTTTGTTGGGATTTTCTTCAGGTTTTGAGTTCTAGGGATTTGTGTAAAATGTTAGTTCTGAGTATGAATTCTAAAAGGCAGAGGCGTCCAAATGTTAGGCTAGGGGAAATAGGGGATATTCCTGCAGCTTTTCGTTGTGGATTTTCGCAGAAAACCAAGGAAAATTTAGTGCACAATAGTTATAAAAATGATGTTCTAAAGACTAATGATACTGCGCGCAGTCACATATATGGGTTTGCAATGGATACTCCTCAATTTCTTGTTTTGGGCCCTAGTGTTTCTTCAAGGGTTTCAGCTGATTTACAGCAGAACAGAGAGAATAAGAATCCGAACTCTTCGAAATCAGGGTTTGAATTAGTGCATTCAGATGAAATTGATATGACTAAGCTGAAATTAAATTTTGGTACCATAACCAGGAAATGTAGGGTCATGAAACGCCGGGGCCGTAGTGTCAAAGGGACTAATAATGTTTCTGCCAGTGTTTGGAGTTCTAAACTTAGCCCTCAATTAAGTAATGAAGATAGAATGAAAAGCAGTGTAAAGGAGTTTGTGAGGTTCACTACTGATGTATGCAATAATTATTACCCTGGTAATGATTATAAGAACTTGTCTGATCGTGAAACACCAGGTACGAGCAAAGAGGCTTCTGAGTTTGATATAGATGAACCTGCTTATAATATGAGACAACACCTGAACACTACTGAGTTTTGGCAGGAGGATACTTGTAATGAAGGGAATAATGCGTTTCCTGTACTTGATCATGTGTGGGATGAGATGAGGTCTGGAGGTGGTGATATAAATACTGTCACAAGATGGTTGGAGGAGCAAGGATTTGGTAAATATGCTGGTATATTTGAAATGCATGAAGTGGACGGGGAAGCATTGCCACTGCTTACGTTTGAAGATCTCAAAGAGATTGGTGTGTTTGCTGTTGGGTCTCGGAGGAAGCTCTATACTGCAATACAGCAACTGAGAAGAGAAGGTATTTCTGCTGTCAAAGTATTGAAATGAAGATGTAGGTAATTTTTCTTTTTGGTATTACCAACTCTTCTGTGCAGGATAATGTTACAGGTGTATATGTAACTCTTTTTTTTTTTTTTTTCGCTAACATGTTTCCTCTTTTTTCCTTGCTGACTATGTCAATAAGAATGTTGCATGGTTCATACTTTTTCCTCTGATAGTTTTGTTTGTAAATCTTTTGTTCCTTTTTATTTGAGCAACTCTTATGACATGCTGACTCGTTATTATAAACTAAGTATGCAACTATTTTCGGTGTTTTTGTGAGACTGAAATTTGTCCTCTGGTGTAGATAATAGCTTTCTTAGAGTCAGCTTGTGTATTTAGCTGCTGTTTATCAACTCAATGCAAGTTCTTTCATTTATTAGGTTTGAAAAGATGAATAAGTCTGCCATTTCTCTCCACTAAAATTCAGTAATAGTCTATATTTCTACAAGTGCTTTTCAGAAGGATTTGCATGGGACCATGGTGAATTATCTGAGTCTCAGCATGCTGTTATCTGAGTTCCTGGGATGATATACATCAATGATGCCATAGTCTCAACCAAATATTGGATAAAATTCTATCCTTGTTTAGTGGTTCACTGCTCAATTTATAGTTACAAGTACAAGATTTATTGGGCTGATTGGTTCATTGGAAATTTATCCATACTTGGAACATAATGCAGAGGAAAATATGGAAGAGATGTCAATTAAGTCAAAAACACACGCAAAACCTGTGCGTGCAATTGTCCATGACTGAAATATGCCCTCTCTATGCATTGATTGATCTGTTACTTGAGCCCCCAAGGTCTTGTATTTGAACATGTTGATGTTTCAAAATACTTTGTCAATGGAGAGACTATACCTGCTGGTCTGGATTAGGTGCCTTTTCAGAAACTCAAACCCTAGCAATTATTCTGGTTAATGGATAGTTCTATAGAAAATGTCCTGTCAATGTCAGTTAAAGGTCCCGAATCTTGATTGCATGAAGAGAAAGGGAGAAGGAGGGGGGGGGAATAGAGGGCTGGTTCCTGCTTCTGCCTCCCCAATGCCTCCTCTTTTACACTTGTTTTGGCTGTAGTATTCATATAATTATTTCTGCATTGAAACCTTCTCCTTGTTGCTAATTTCCTGTATATGATCGTCACATGTCCTTCAGAATTTTGTAGGGAGAATGGTGTACTTCAAGATTATTCTGCGTAAGTATTTGGGAGTGCTCTGCATTTCTAAATGTGAGATAGATTTCACATCTGCATATCCCATATCAATTATAGGTATCATAAGGTTTTATTTGCCATGTTTTGTAATGTACATTCAGAAAGCATTTTAGGTTGCTGCATCTTGTGTTTAATGAGGAGAGATTTTTTTTTTTTAATTTGCATACAGAATTTTGCTCAATTCTAGTAGGGACATCTTGTTCAACTTACCAAATGAATTTTGGCATCAGGTTTGGGATTTGTATTACTATCTTCAATATTTATGCTGATTACAAAGGTAATAATGTGAGGTAATTACGGATTTACAGTAATAAAAATAGACTTTAACTAACTATGCAGTAATATCATAACAGAGTATTATTGAAAATTTATGCTTTTCTTCGTATTTAGCGTAAGCAAATGAAATCATTTGAGTTTGTGCATCCTTTCACTGACATTATAGTTACAGACACTTGTGTTCCAGGTTTCACGTGACAAGAATGATGGTGATAAAATCTGGACTTGGTGCCCCATATTCTTTCGATCTCATTCTCTTGGAGCTTGTACTAAATATCTGCATGCTGCATTTAGGCAGTGGGGAAAAGGGTGGTATTAGGACTTGTACTAAATATCTGCATAGCTCATTTAGGCAGTAGGGAACAGGGTAGCATTAAGAGTTTCATCGCCGGCTCAAACTTGCAACAAGGTTTGTGCATGGATGGACCTTGAAAGGTCTCCTTTCTCAACTTACTTCCCACTTACAAACCCTTCAATACTTTGTGCATGTTGCCTTACATTCTGCGGTGAGTATGATAGGTTTTTCACTTGCTGAATAAGTCAGGGATCTAAAGAAAGCAGCATTTTGCTCCTCCAAATGCTGGAAATAAAAAGCTGCTACTAAAGAAATTTGGTTATAAATTTGGTTGTCAGGGCAAGTCATCAATCCTTTTTAAGCATTAGGGATATAGTAGAATGTTGCAGACTAGTGGTATAAATGAATCGAGATAACTCACAAACTATTCAAAATCGACTCGAGCTCTAGCTATTCAAGTAATCGAGCGAGCTAAATTTGAGCTTTAAAATACTCGGCTTGAGAGGTTTGCGAGTCTAATCAATTTTAGAAATATTTACAATATTATCAATCAAGCTTAATCAATTTATGTTTAATCAAGCTTGTTTGAGTTTAAATTTCAATTTATAGAATTCAAAAAAAATATATAAATAAACGACTCTAATCGAGTCGAGCTTGAGCTTAAAAATTGAAACTCGATCGAGCTCGAATTTCGAGTTTTCAAGTCGAGCTCTCGAAGCTTGAGCCTTATAGGATTCGGCTTGATTATACCCCTACTACAGATTGATATTGGAAACATTGTTTTTCCTTTTAATTTTTTCTTTGTATTACCACTGCGTAAGCATTTCATTAAAAAAATTACGGTTAGAGATTATGACAAATGAAACCATAATTTATTCGATGGAATAATTAAGTAGATTGAAAAGAAAAATTGAGACACTATTTTTCGTCCAAATTAAGACTATTCATGAGGAATGGCATGTTCTGAATTGAAGCGTTCTTTCAGAATTGATCAGCTCATTTATAACGGATAGCTAAGTCCATTAAGTAATTTATTCTTTAAATAATTTAAGATTCTTTTTTTTTTTTTGAAGGAAAATAATTTAGAATTCTTAATCTTATAAGTTGACATTTTTTGATAAATAGGATGGCTTATTCTATTCTCAACAGAACAACAAGCCTTTTATATTAGTTGAAAAATATTATTATTAAAAAATAAAAATTACCATACATGATGGGTTATGATTGAATAATATAAGATGGTACATGTTGCATCAAACAAATTTCTGGATAAATAAACTGTTGGATTTGGATCTGCCCATAAAAAGTGGCCCAATCCATTATTCAAATAAAATAAAAAACTGTTTGGTAGCAGTTATTCACATGGGGAATTTGGGAAATTACCCGATTACAAGTTAAAATAATTTACATATTAAAAAAGCACCATTACTGAAATCCAAAAGGAAAAAGTACAAGGTTTTCTCTTTGACAAATATTTTCTCATAATTTATTTATTAGCAAAATTTTACCAGATAATATAATGTCGTTTATAAAACAGTATGAGATCTATAATTTTGTTACATTTATATGACTTGATGTAGATTTTGTACATTATTTTAGTTAATTATATATCTAAAATTTGAATACATAATTTTTTCAATCTAAATACAAAATTTGTTCATTTTTTGTTTACTTTTTGTATATATTTAAATAAATTCTATAGTAATAGAAATAAAATTTGTTTAAATATATATATAAAGTAAAAAAATAAATTTTATATTTAAAGTGAAGAAATTATGTATCTATACATAATTAGTTGAAATAAAATATAAAATCTAATATAAAATCAGATGAATGTATCAAAATTATCGATTTGATATTACTTTACAAATGACGTTATATCACATGGTAGAGTTTTACCAATAAACAAACCATAAAACCATATTAGCCAAAGATTGAAATTACATGACAGAATTATATAGTTTCCCCAATCCAAAATATTTGGTCTGCAATTTAGTGATTTTAGGCTGTGGATCATAAGTCCGAGAAGTAAGTGGATGCCACATTTCCTATACAGTTTTCGCAAACCTGTAAGTTGATTCTTTCTTAGACTAATCACTATGATTCATGTACTTTATTCGGTAATTACATCTTTATAATTGTAAATACCAGAACACTAATAGCTTTTAGATGTGCAAGTTTTCTCGTATTTGAATTGATATAGTGTTTTCGTCACTTGCAGGTAAAGTTGTCATAATCTAATCCCGCTGAATTTGTTTTAAAATGGATTCCAACTTAATTTGATTTAAAAAAAATTTGAAATAGTTTAAATTTACAATGATTTAAAATTTTTTTGAGTAAAGCTAATAACTCAATTTACAAATCAATCTGAATCTATTTAATTAAAATTATTTAAATTATTTTAAAATAAAATAATATTTTTAATTAAAAAATTAAAAAATTATAAACGATGTGATTTAATTTGAAATTTAAAATGATCTAAATTTATTTATGCACTTTGATCCGAAATAACTCAATCTTAACCTACTAAAAAAATGACTTAAATTTATTTTTGTAGCTTGACATGAAATAATCCAACCTTAATCTTCTAAAAATATGACTTTAAAAATAATTCGATCCAAATTCATTTGATCCAAACTGTTTGTCACCACTATTTGTAGAATAAAATATAAATTTATCCAATTGTGTCATAAAATTATTTTCTTTTCCTTTTTAGCATTAATTAGATTCCAATTGAGGTTAAAAATAATCCAATCTTTTTAAAAACACCTTCAATATCATCCAACAAATGATAAAAAAAAATTTCCTAAATTGTTTATGCATGCTATGTCAAGAAATGGAAATAGAATAAAATTTTAATTCTATTTTCATATTTAATATATCAATTCACTTTAAAATTGAAAAATGAAATTTTAAAAATTTAAATATCTCATTATTCTTTCTATTATATGGATATATCAAATAAAAATATTAAAATATTAAAATACTTATCTTAAAATAAAATTCAATATTTTATTTCTTAATGTAATCAAATATATCATTAGAGTTAAGAATTTGAACTTCCACACTATTTTGAACAACCAATTGGTTTTCAGTCATCGATTTTGAATCTTTGGTAAAGGTTGGAGTTTTAGTCATCAATAATTTGCAACTAAAAATTAAAATATAAAACGCCAAAAATCCAATCATGATAAACAATTCACAATTATAATTAAAATACAAAAAATTAGAATTTCTTAATTATGACCTTTAAGCTAATAAAATGTTTTAAGCGTGTGAAAAATGAAAAATTTCTGATTTATTTTTTTCATCTGTTTTTATAATAAGAATCTCTACTCTTATTATATAGTTCATAACGTTGTGAGGCTTCTACCAAAAAAACCATTAGATGTTAAGTCTTTAATCACTAGTTGCCAGTTGATGATCTGAAACTAATCTATAGCAGCATCAGTTTAGCCAACATAAAAAAGATTAAAATATTTATAACTCAAAACAAACCATATAACCAATAAAATGATGTATTTGAATTGAATATATGATTAATTTCATATTATTGATAGTCATGCCAATTTTATAGTTCACATGCTTACTTAATGTTTGCAACATCAATTGTGAGATTAAATACATAATTTTTTTCATATAATTTTAGAATTAAAAACTGTGTTTTATAATTATATGTCAAATAATTATTTTGATGTATTAACTTTTAAAACAACCACATTATCTTTAAAAAATTTATATAATTAAAGATGAACTTAAAATTAAATAATAATTTTAATACAACATAGATTTTATATTAAAAAAAATTGTTTTTCTATAAAAGAAAAAAATTGTTTCATAATCAATTACTATATAAAATTCTAATATAATATTAAATTATTCATTAAAATTATAATTAGTTTTACTATCTCAACACACCCAACGTATGAATTGACAACTAATTTAAATGAAATTGAATTAAAGTATTTATAAACTAAAATCATTATTCATCCACATTTTAAGATCAAATAGTGCTTGCTAGGGATAGAGGAAAAGATTTATCGATTTAGTAAAAATTTAGTGTTTGTGACACATCTCAATTTTGACTAAATTAATTATGTATTATCCTATATTGTTATTGTTTTAAAAAATATAATTTATTAACCTGTTATAAACCATTATATTATTAAATAGATATATAAGGTTATCGTATACATTTAATTTAAATAAATTTTTTTTTCCAGTACAGTAGCTTTTGTAATTATTGATTGGCTGGCAGATACAGTTGAAATATAACATGAAATAGAATTATTTGGGAATAGGTCCACATTCAACCCCTGCTGCATGTGCAGACATTGATCTTGAAACAAATAAATAAAATTGAGTCTATGGTGACGATCATGATTGAGTTGTCCCTCTTTATCACTATTAATTCGACGAAAACGATGTTTCTCCGTGGGTACGTAAATCAGCCTTATTAAATAATGTTATCCAGGCACAACACGATGTTCTTATATCCTACTGCTGCCGGCCACTGGCTCAAAGCGAAATTTCAATTTCATCATAACATTAATAAATTATATAATTTAATATATAATATAACGATAATAATGATATTAAAAAGTATGGAAACATAAAAAAAATGAATTTTACCTATAATATTCTTTAATTAAAATAACTAAACACTTCAAATTGTAATTTCGTGGAAAAAATACTCAACTCAATAGTCACTAGAATTACAAATAGACTCTTATAGTTTTTAACGAGTCTGATAATTTGAAATTCATAATTAAAAACAAAACTAAACAATTCAAAAATTCAATAAGAAATAAAAACATTCATAAAAAAAGAATATATAATCTCAAAATGCAAATATTAAATCTATATCCATGAAAATATAAAATAAAAAAATTTAATGTCTAGATATATAATCTAACATATCTGAGATAATTTATTAAAGAAAATAAAATAAAATACATACAAAAACTATAGATATAAAGAAATAAATTTTAAAAAAATGAGTAGACTTAGATTTATTTAAGAAAATAAATAACAACAATAAAAAATTAAAAGAGTATAACAAAAAATTAGCCTCTAAAGATTGTGTGATTAAATAATTTGAATGAGAGGAGAAAAAAGAGATAGGCTGCTAGATCTACTATATATTTTCTCTTTCCCCGTATTCTACTCTACCAATGGTGGATATGGCATTGCATGTGAATAACTGATTTTGAATAAAATAAAAAGAGATTTTCGATTATAGATTTTTTAATATATATTTTACGAATAAATAATTAATTTTGAAAGACATTAATATTTATAATTTTATTACTAATTATTAAATTAGATTAACAATATAATTATAAATAAAAATATCAATGCTAAACATGCTTTAAGTAGTATACATCTTCTATTATTTATTTCAGTAGCCGAAAGTGCAATTCGTTTTGAAATTAGACAGCCTCGAATTAATGTCAGGTTATTGGGTTAATCAGCAAACTTCTGCTATGGTCCTCAATTTCTTAACTAATTTGAGAGAAGGCAGAATTGAAGTACATTTCTGATGTAACAATGGTAATAACATTGGCTAAAATGAAAAACTCAATCTGAGATGAAAGAGCAAAAGATAGTGCGACTGATTAAGTGTGTATCTCTTCTGAACAGATAGCTCATATAAGCTTGAAATAGATATTACATTTTGGAACTAGAAACTCCATGATTTGAGAAAAGGGTTTTGAGGATCAAATAATCTCATGCTTGTTTGTTAGATAGATAAATATGATCCTTAGCAGTTACTTGATATTTGAGTTTGAGTTACAGATGCATACATGTCGTCGAAAGAAGTGTTTTGGGGGTAGCTCATACTACGAATCTTGAGCAACAGATGAGAAAATGCTGTACAGTGGCATACAAAAGAATCTTTGAGTTGGTTAACTATGAATATATGCCACTGAAGATGCTGCGTCAGTGCTTACCAGCATGCCTATGTACGTCCTGTTTCAATGTGCATTCTCTGAGAAGAGGTCGAAATGATTCTACCAATTGGGATTGGCTTAATATTGTTTCAAAGTTAAAAATTTTTTGCTGCATCAACTTTTACCACAATAAAAAAAAATGAATAGAAATAAATTGAAATTCACGTGCAATATGATAACGTATTATCATACCATTTGTTGCAAAAGTGGTATGGTTGGGACAGAATCTTTTTTTTATCATAATTTAACAAATTATTGGCAAATTATTAATAACCCAATTTGTACCATATTACAACCGTTGATCTTTCCTTAAATATATACATATAATCTTTGGAATGATCACAGAAAGATTCTAATTTTGTCATTCATGGCATAAACCAAAGCTAACAAAATAATGGCTATAGCCTGTGCCAAGATATTTTTTTGGTTCATACACTTGTCTATACATTCACAACTAGGATAAGCCACCATGGATCCATATCTAAGGTAGGAACGTAGACATCCAATGATCATCAACTGTTGATAATAATTAACAATGACAGTATCACAATTATTCGCAAGATCACAAATGCGTCACTGTGCTGAAATTTGTAATATAGTGAGGCTGAACAGGCTACAGCACTGTGGAGGGCACAGCAATCATCTATTAAAACAATATTGGTTGATTGATCTATCAAATTAATTTGAATTAGTTGAACTCAAAGAATTGTGGGTCAATCATAGATTTAATGGTGGATGAGGAATTGAATACAGATGGTAGGATATTTTTATAAAAAACTATATCGTTAGCAGAAGATTAGTGTTAGTGAGAAGTTTGGAAATGAAATTGTGAATCTACAAGGAATTCAATTACTTGAATGCCATTTTTTGGAAAAATGGAATTGAACTTTACACCTCTTTTTAGTAGTCTAGTGGCTTAAGGGTTGTTGGGTCATATTTGGATATAAGTTATACAGCATCGGGTAGATGTGACCACGAGATCTGGGAGGGTTTCTATCTCCCATTAACATCAAGGCTGGAGCTTGGAAGAACAAGAGGAATTGAAAAACAACAAGAAAAAATGTCCTTCGTATGATTTGCTTTTATCATATGGACAGGTAGGGTAGTGGGGACTCAAGAAAATGGTCACAAAGCTTTTGTCAATGAGGTCATCACAACGAGTCTTTTCGGTGTCGAATAGATGAGTAGATGGGATCAATCAAATAAAAAAAAAATAAGGATTTGATTTGATTGAAAATTAAAATTAAATAGTTAAAAAATTGAGCAAAATTGAAAGTTAAATTAAATTAAATTAATATAAAATTATATTATTTTATAAAAATTTTAAAATTTTAAAAATTATATTATTTTACTCAAATTTAAATATTAAAATAATTCTAAACCTTACACTACTATTTATCATATTATATTATTTTTTCTAATTTTTAAATATTTTAAGTATTATTTATATATAGAATTTTTTAAAAAAAAAAATTATTAAACCAAACAGATTAAATTAATTGAACAGATCAATTTAGAAATCAGTCAATCGATAGGTTCAATTACTGAACCGGTTGTAAAACCATTGATTAAAATAGATGTAAGTTAGCTAGAAATTGTTTTCAATTAGCTTCTGGTGTCATGTTCGTTCTCTGACGTTGACGCATACACACGGACACATGTATTCAGATGGTGTTGCAAGTCCTATCTCTATCAAGTGCTATAGTACACACCAGAGAAATTTCTGCATTTGTGGCAGCTTCTTGGGTTGGTTCCTAGCTTGATATGCTTTGGGCCCCAGAGATTTTTTCACTCGTATCCTATGAGATGAAAATAGTTTCACAGGGGGTTTTGCACGTGATATTTCCTTTTAGAAAATGCTTCGCCCTCTACACAATATTCTCTTGCTAAAATCCTTTTTTGTAAATCTGATTTGTACTTAAATTCCAATTTACAATCTTCCAACTTTAAGAATAACTCTAGATTCAAAAATTCACTAACATGTAATATCCTCTCACTAAAATTGCTAATGTTATAGTCTAGCTATTTTCCCATCAATATTATTCAAATCTTTATACACAAAAGAGTAATCTCCTAGATAGAACAAAAAATATATCACTAAATCTTTCTTCGGTTAATTTAGTTCTAATTAAGATTTAAATTTGCAATTTCATAATTTAAAAAACACCTTCCATACTTTTTTTTTTTGGATTCATGAGCGACCCAATAGTTCGAAACAGTATTGTGGTTTACTTGATAGGGGCCGCTTTTCCTTTCAATAACTCTACCGTGCTAGTGGATGAAAAAAATCAAATTCAGAACTCTTACTCCTCACAAAATACACTTCACATCAGACTGTGTTTGCACATATTTCATAATATCAATTAATATTGATAAAAGCAAATAATATATAGTCTTTGTGTGTGCATGCCAAATAATATATAGTCTTTGTGTGTGCATGCATGTGCGTGTTCTAAGGTAATTACAATTGGGTTTGAATTGTTTGGAGCTAGTTTTGAGGGTTTATGAACAATCATACTGTATTTCATGATGAGTACTTCTTTGCTTGCTTTAGGAAGGTAGCAGTAGTAGCAGCAGCAATGATGATACAGTTTCCTGGCTATGCATAGCAGAGAGTGAAAAAACAAATATAAGGTTCTAACATATCACTATTTGCTGCCAGCTGCCAGTGTTGGTTGCTGGTCTTTTTTCTGTTTTTCGTTTTTAGAAGTTAGCCAAATTTTAGCATATGCGAGTAATAGAATTTGAGCTCTAATAACTGAGAGGTTCAAGACAAATAGTATAAGCAAGAACTTATTTTGTCAATTAGTGTGCAGAAATTCATCACCTCTCTCTTATTTGTTTCTTATTTTTTTCATTAAAATTTTGGCAATAATACTATCCAAATTTATATATTTTCCTTATAGAATGAAATATATATTATATTGTATATATAGTTTATGATGAAAGCAACAGATAGTTGGGCCCAAATTTATCGAATTCCAAAAGTGGCAGAAATTACTTGTCAAAGCAGCTCTCCAATGCTTCAAAGAGTTTGGGGCCACAACCTATCAAATTCCCCAACTGTGAGTTATTTAACCAGAAGCATTCTCGATTCAATTTTTAAATAAATCACTAAAGCTTAGATGTTCACTTGCTAAAACAAATTATCGTTAAATTAATTTATGGACCAGTCTCTCAGACAAACCATCATTAGGTCATGTGCTCACCTCCACCAACAAGCTTTTGGGCACATGATCCAAGGTTAGATTAATTATTGTTGTAATTATTAACACATAATATATTATTTCTAACTTCTGTTAGATTATTTTATTTTACCTAAATCATTTTCCTAAGAACAGTTTGGTCTAGCTACTTGAGGTGAGGCCACATCAATGACCTAATCGATCATGCCCAATAAAATATTTTAAATGGGGATAATATGCAAGCAATTAGGTACCAGTTTTGAATTTGATTTAAACTATATCTGGTCTAAAATAAAAAATTTCCTTAATCTGGAATTATTTGGTGCAATTCTTCCAAATGTCACCTCAACTACTTTTTATTTGTGCCTTGAAATTGAGCTTAGTGATCCATTTTTGGCTAATCAAACACGTCATTGTGTTAATCACTTATTGATAAACGACTTGTAGTGCCGTAAATCAGAGTTCAAACCTCACCCTTTAAAAGAAGTGTAAAAAAATTACGTTTCTTAATAAGTGCCATCAGCTAATGCTTCAGTAAGGTAGAAATTATAATGTGAGAAATTAAGAATTTTTTTAAAAAAAAACCCAAGAGAAAGTAAAAGCAAAATAAAAAAAAAAAAAAAGAGAATCTGTGGAGACCACTTATCTGATTTGGTGTGCACATGTGAAGTTGCAAGTGTTAGATTTTCTTGATATAGAAAATAAAATCAGAGAAAAAAAATAGAGGATGGGCTGGGGCCCAACTACCACATGATAGGTGGGGTCCAAAAACTGAGAGGATGCCACCACTCCAACCGACTGGGCCTTAGAAGCAGAGCCCAAAGTTGGTGACCAGGGATAGTGACACGCATTAAAAGGTCACAACCAAGAAGACCAAGCAAACACCACGATCTTTTTCAATCTTATCGACTGTGAAAGATACTTGTTAACCAGAAGAGTGCCGTTATAGTGCTCCTGGAGAAATTATCTTATATTTATATATCCCGTAAACCTTGAAAATCCATTCAAGGGATCCCTTATTCTTCCATATCTCTAGAAGCTTGGGAATTTAGGGAGAGAGCGTAGATGTGGACAAGTACCAGAAGACCTAATCTTGGAGGCCCTCCCTAAGCTGTCCCATGTGCATGTGAACATGTTCCCATCAAATTGCCTGTTCACTCAAGCAATCAAAATCAAAATCAATTTTAATTTTAAGGGCACCTTATAGTTTTTTTTATGACTGTTCAATTTTTGTCCCTGGAGTCCCCCTAAAATCAGAGTCTTATGCACAAAGAGATTCTATTTTTGTTTAAAGGCGAAGTTGTACACGTACTTGATGATATTATCACATATTATTGTCGTCCACATTGTCATAATCCATCAAAAATCAATTTCTTAAATCTTTTCATCTAATAATGTTCATTAACAATATCACTTCATGTGTGGATACTGATCAAATAAAATTTTTAGGGCATTTTTATGTCTATAATTAACACAATAATTCACTATCTATTAGATCAGCTAAGTAGGTGATTGAAAATGGGTCGCCTAATATAAGAATCATGATACAGATTTTAGATCATGGGTACATATTTTGATTAATAATTTAATTTTTGTAAATCTAAATTTTATGAATATCAATTCAATTTAATTGATGTCTTAATTTAGTGATAAGATAAATTATTTAAAAATAAACATCATAAATCAAATCTTATCAATATAATTATCTTTACAATATTTAAAGAACAATGACAAGTGAATTTGGATTTGAATTACTAAAATTCAACTTGACTTCTTTGACAAAATTTATAATAACGAAAAACTTTTTAAACAAATTTTTTTTCATAATTCCTTTATTATCATGATAAAACACACAGAAATTAATTAATTACACTTTGATTCAATTTCATTAACAATTAATCTTATCAACTTAAAAATACAATTGACTTCAAATCCATCTGTATAATTATTAAATGACGTAAATTTTTTACGATGATTCAGTTTATGATTTGATCCAAATTTTTGGGAGCTCGACCTGAAACGAATTTTCACTGAGGTATGCGATGGAGACACAGAACGAGAACATGAAGACAGAGAATGAGAGCCAATAGATCATAGGCAAAGGAAGCTGTTACAGGGGCGATTTTAATTGTGGCCCGCAGAAAGGCCGTTGATACAAGCGCCGCGTCAGTTTTGGCCTGCAACACCCAGACCCACACTAGGCTAAATTGGAGCAACTCAACTTATTCTTTAGATTATATATGAATACTTTATATTAAAATTATTTGCGTGTGGCCAATTGAAAATTTATATTTTATACTGGTTCTCACAAAAAAATAAGAATTTTCTTTCTCTGTCCGTAAATGTCGGTCAAATTGATGAAATTATATAAATTTCGATGTTATTTTTCATTTGATTTCTTTCATTTTTTGACAACTGTTAATTTAGATTATTAATCAAAACAAATTTTTTTCCAGCTGTGCTCTTCGTTTTGAAATGAATTTTCTATCCTAAGGGTTGTTTTTTCGCCCCTAGTAATTAGAGCATATGGAGGATCACGGCAAGAAGCGTCAATGGACGGGTGATGTAGTGACTACAACCATGGGATCTAGTAATGTTAGGAATGGATTGTCAATGATTATTGATGATGAATAGTCAATGGACGGTCGATTTTCCCCTAGAGGTGGGGCCACAAGCAATTGTTGGTTTGAAAATCATCATACAATAATCGTGCATATGACATTGAGAGAGATCGACTAAGTGAGGGTAGACCATATGATATCATATCATATCACATACGTAGCCAACAGCCTTTTGAAGCATTCTAGAGGTATGACTTAGTTTGGTGTTCATTTCTCTGTGAGGGTAACAAGAAAGTGAGAGTACATTACGTATACTTAAACTAAATATGCATTATACATGTGTTTTGATAATGTCTTGACAAACTTTTCCTTTACTACAAATTAATATTTTGGATGGTGAACTATTTAGGATTCGAATTTCATCAATATAATTTTCTCTCTTTAATCTTTTAAAAAATATATTCTAGATGGTTAGGCTCAATCCTAAAAAGGTAGTCAACTCCCCTACGTGGAATTTCTCATTACCAAAATATAAAATCATATATATTCTACATTTTTTTCTAAAAGTATATATATATATATTGTGATAATCAAAATACTTCTTCATACCTTCGTAGAAAAAATTTGCTTCATTAGACCTATAGGCTATATTGATACATACATGAAAGATTCACATTGTATTTATATTAGAGTTAAAATTTAGAATAATTTCACAAATAAAATCATAATGTGTTAAATTAATATAAAAAATTAAAAATAATATTAACAACCAAAATTCAACTATTAAACTTTAATTTAGTGATATTAAAATTATATCTCTAGATTTAGAGATTATTAATTCGAATTCCAAGTAGAGTATGAATATATAAATTGCTTGTCAATAAACCGATTTATATTGTTGGGTTGCTTTCAAAAATAGCTACTATATAATTTTTAGACAATAAATCATTTCTACATCCCCCAACGGTCTGTTGTTGTAATTAATTAAACTCCAGTGGACACTAAATAACAAAGGTGCCATTTTATCAGGAGCTCATACGATAAATCCTATGGGTAAGTGGGTGTTCTTGATTTGGCCAAAACAAATGCTGTGTTTCAAACTTAATGGTTGGCATGCATGTTTTGGATGAGTTTTTAGGTGAAAGGAGCCCACAGTTAAAATGTCAAAGGATGGTACTGTGACAGTGGGACACAATTTGAACAAGTTAAGCAATAACATGGTCAGATTATTGCAACTTTTGCATCCTTGCCGAGCTTTTATTATCTTTGAGGAGTTGGAAAATGTGTTAGGACTCCAAGAATGTGACAACAAGTGGGGTGGGGTTGGAGCAAAATTGACACAGCCCTTCTCCTCTCTTCTCTGTGAAATTTCAGAGGGCAAGTTTGGACTGACTGGTCGTTATTTGAATTAGTCTTATCTAATCTCCTTTAGGTTACGTTGGTTTCTTTTCTTAGGTATTCGACTTTTAAGCTTATATATTATGATAAAAACTAGGGCAGGGGGAAGTGAATATGAAAATTCGATTATCTGATTCGAGTTTGAAAAATTAATATGAAAAATATCAGTCTAAAATTATTCTTCATATATAATAATGGTAAGATTATTGTGCTTCATTTTCATTCATATAATTTTTTTTTTATAGTTTGATTTTTTTTTTCTTTTCGCAAAACATCTTATTAGAATGATTATTATCTTCTTTTCAGGTAATCAAAGTTAAACCCATAATATTTTGATATTTATATGTTCAAAATGATTTTACAAAAAAAATATTTATTTTTATGATATACTAATTACATGTGAAAAGTTAGAGAAAGTTATACTATTGTATTATTTTTTAAAAAGATATGGGAATATATTGAAAAACTGTTATTATTAATTTATATATGTGTAATAAATATTTTCATGGGTGTCTTATTAGAATAAAAATATTGGGTTTTGAAAATAAATTATTACAGATTTAATATAAATACTATTTCAATTATTAGAATTTTTGGTTTGAAGTAGTACTAGGATCTCCAGTTATTTGATAAAGATAATTCTCAGTTCTCTGACCGTTATTGCTTGCTTTGCCTCGCGGTTCGACAAGTGAATCCTAGTTCTTGAGGCTCTTTTGGGAGATGCCCTATCATAGAAGGCAAGGCTTAGATCTCAACTATGAATCAAAAAAGAAGTCAAAGAAATCCTAAATCCTGCTTTTACTTAGCTTCCTTAATTAGCTGATCTGTGCAGGCTTATCTGAGGGTACATGACATTGTAAATGCTACTTTTTCTGCACTAAATGCTTGATCAAGAGAAACAAGTAAAAAGTTAGCAGGATTCGGCAAGAAGCTGGTGGTAGGGCCAATGACCAATTGAAGAATTACAGACTAAAGTATACGGATCATGATCTTGCCAATGGGATAGATTGTATTTGAATATTGCCATTATCACATCATTATCAAAATATTATGAAGTTACTCTGCGAGGTTATTGCATAGAGAGTTTCTAATGAAATATTCAGTAAAATTCTTCTAAATGATGTTTTGAAGATTTTAAAATGATTTTCGAGTGATCTTATTTATTTTATTTTTCATTTGAGTACTCGTATTTTCTAATATTTTTTAAGATGAATTATCTTATTTCTTGATTTTTTTTAACTATGTTAATTTCCAAAAATTGATTTTTATTTTTTAATATATACATATATATATATATATATATATATATATATATGCTTGATACAAAAAATATTTTGAATATATTAATATGCACATTAGGTTAAATAGAAATTATTCAAATTTTTTATTTATTTTAATTGACTTAAAACGTATTTATTTTAAAGATGATTATTTAAATGTGATTTAAAGAGTTATGATGAAACTATTTGGACTATAAATTTATGAATATAAGGATTGTCGACTTTGATTTATTATTTGTACTTTTCAAATACAATATATTAGATATATCATTATTAATAAGTTTAATTGATATTTGATATATTTGTCAAATATTAATTTCTTATTGATAAATATTATTTGATATTTTATTTAGCTACATTTTTTATTATTTGATATTTATAATTGATATGTGTTATTTGTTACATTTGCGAGTGTTATTTAATACATTTGGTAATTGAGTTATATTTTACAAGTTTAATTTAATATATTTGATATATATTATATATTATAATATTCATAAATTATTCTTTGTACTTTTTTATTTGATAGATTTAAGATATATAAGTTATATGGATAGGAGGACAAACTCAAACACATAAGTGAATAGTATTGCATATAAATAATGCCATAGTATTGTATATATATGAATAGAACATGTGAATTCTTACTGTATTTATGAATAATGTCACATAAGTGAAAGTTTCATATACGTCATATCGTAAAATGAATATCAACTGTACTATACAAATGATCTTATAAGAATCATATGTATTTGAGATAAATCTCTTTTATTATACGTTATTTAGAGAGTTAATAAAGGATATTTATTATCAATTAATGTGTGCTTTTATATCATTATTGAATAACTTTTTAATTTCGACCATAAATGTTACCTTATATGTCTTATACTGTGTAAAAAAATTTAGTTAAAAGTCTTATATATTACATGGTATAAAAAATGGAGATGTTCCATGATATATGAAAGGATACGATCTTGTATATATATTTTATATGACATGAAATGTTACATGTTATATGAATCTGGCATCTGAACTTTTATATTGATGATCATTGAATTACATGTTTTGATATATTGGCACATTAATGGAATTAAGGATAACAGTAGGTAGGATAGTATATATCCTTATCCATACTTCAGAGATTGTAGGTTTGTTCATCTTTATACTTATATTCATTTGAATAACAAATGTTAAATCAATTCAATACTTATAAAATTTCAGATAATCTATGGACACCCATTATTCAAATAGTTGTTAAAATGTTCTTAAAATACTTACATAAATTAAAAGATAACATATATAATTACTAATTTATGTTCACATTTAACTAATATTACAAATTATATTCAAAGAGGTTATATATTAAAAAATTAAATAAAAAATATTAAAATACTAAAATAATTGAATAATTTGAAAGCCTATCTAGTTCTTCAAATACTATATATTAGATATATCATTATTAATAAGTTTAATTACGTAATCGTTAATATTATGCATCTAACTCAGTAGAAAATATTGAAAATAATCAACACAATTTATATTGACTAGGTATAAGTGCGTGTCTATAAGACATATATATAGATTTGAGTATGAATAAATTTGATAATTCGAGCAAGAGATGAGTACAAATATCAATAACTAAGTAGAGTTTGGATGAATATTCATGAACAGAGTATAAATTATCATTCCTAACTAGAATTTGTGTGTGTGTCTATATATATATATACACTGATTTTGGAGAAATAATAATATTGATGGATAGATATTAAAGATTCGTAAATTTCAACAATTCTAAAAGGGTTAGTAGGAAAAAAATTAGAAATATATGGTTAGTTGATTAAGTGTCGTACTAATTTTCTTTATTTTTAATAAAATTGTATTTGATATTTTCACCTGTAGATATAGATCTTAAAAGTTTTTTGTTTTGAAAGCACATAAATTCCATATAATTATTTATTTTATTTTTTAAAAGATTTATATGATAGGCTAAATATATCTGACGGTAACTGCAAAATTTATCATTTTATTAGTGTTGTCGCAAATATAAAAATCAAATTGGCATGTTGAGATTTTGATCTCCTATCTGAAATTAAAAAAATAAAAATCAACGCAAGCTTTTAATATGTTATTTACATCCAATCGAATATATGTTATATTATTATTCACATAAAATATAAAAGATATAATGAAAATCACTTCATGCAAGTATTAAAGTATATAATCTGTGTGTATGGGAGTTTTCCATATGTTATTGCCTGTGATCTGCCGAACCATACCACTATCTGCAATTGTTGCAAAAACTTTGGAGTTATGCCCATCGATTGGCATAAGGAAGCAAATTTGAGCCAAATTATTCGTAATATTGACAATGGGATTGGAGAAAAGTTCAATTGTTATTGAATATTTCAAATATTGACATAACGGTTTTGTTCGAAACAAATCATGTAAAAAAAGAAATTTTATTAATAAAAAATTGTATTTAGTGATATAATTTTATTTTTTAGAATAAATTTATAATGAATTGAAATCATTTTATTTTTTAGTGTCATTGCTTATTTAAAATAAATATAGTATTAATTCAAGTTATAAGGATAGTAGAATATTTTTATCTAAATCTTTTAATTGAATTAAATTCTTTCAAAATCTTAAAACTTTTGATTTAATTTGATTTTCTCATCAAATTATTTTTGTAATAATAAAATTAAATTCTTTTAAATGTAGATTTTTCAAACAAGAAAATCATTAAAATAAAATTTTTATATTAAATTCTTTCAATTTTGAGTTTTCAAATAGGGTCAACAAAGAATTTATATAATCCATAGCAAACTCTAAAAAATTTAAATTAAATTAAATCCAAACTCAAATTGCAAATTAAAATAATTTTTTTAAATTTTGATATAAAATAAAAGTAGCTTGAAACTAGCTTAAATTATAGATTTTAGAGATTCAAACGAATCTCGATCAAACAAATTAAATTGACTCACTATAAAACATAAAAATTAATATTCTTTAATTAGTTATGAATTTCATAATTCATTTGGAATAAAAAACTATAAGTAATTATATCCTTTATCACCAAATTCAAAAATTATTTTTGAGCCGTTATGCTATAATTAATCCAAATATTTTGAACTCACCTTCCACATTAGAAGAATAATTTAAAAATGAAAAGAATGAAATCCAAATGCTATTGCTACAAATTAAACATGAAACTTGCCAACATTCCTCCTTTTCCTCGCTAAATTTGCTAATACTTAACGGTTAATGAATGATAGTTCCAGGATAAAGAGGGAAAAGGAAAATTATTTTGACTCGAAATTGGAACTTGTCCATCCTATATTTAATATTAGGGTTAATTTGTGTTTTTTTCATAATTAATTAATTAAATCATTTTTATTTTTTAAGATTATAGTACTAGTTACCTCAAACCATAATTAAGATAGAGCGAAGGAGTATGAGTTAATCCTCTGGCCCTGTTAATTAAGAACAATTAATGTTTACGTTGATTATTATTATTATTGACAACTTTACCAATTCTCAGATGCAACGTGGCAGCCACTGCACCAGTTGTACTGGACACCGATTTCAGAAGAGCAGATAAATCCGGGGTGGCCGACAAGTAGACAACCTGAATTTGTGCGGACAGCAGCTCCCTCCCCTTCTCTCCCGTCCACGTGTTCTCCATTAGACGGCTCGATCATCTCTACCTTCCGTACGGTCCAACCCCATCCGCTTGAAATTCCCAACCCACTCCCTTATGCCGCGCCGCTCACTCTACTCCTCGGAATGCCTAATTTCGACATTCCATGCGTTGAGGCAAACCTCGAGTAAATTAAGTTCTTGCATAGGGTTAATTTAGTCATTTCACTTTTTTTTAAGGGAAAAAAATCTGACTACTAGGTGATTTTGAAAGGGATTTTTGTCATAGCCGAAAACCAAACCAATTCTGACGCTTCGCCCTTTCAAAGCTCTCTCATTTGGTTTCATGTCGGCTAATGTGAGTGATTATATCTTCATCACAAACAGTAGAAAATAGATTTCAGTTATAATCATAATCATATTTTGGCAAATTCTAGCGTTTTCACTGCACCTATCAATTGGTAGGGGTCGGCTAGATATGCAAGAAATCCACACAGTTGAAGGGGGAGGAGGAGGACGGTTATTTGCCGGAGGAGGAGGAGGAGGAGGAGGAGCAGACAGGAGGCTGAAGCCTCACCACAACCACCTGAATCACCAAGCATTAAAGTGCCCCAGGTGCGAATCACTCAACACCAAGTTTTGTTACTACAACAACTACAACCTCTCTCAGCCACGTCACTTCTGCAAGAGCTGCCGTCGCTACTGGACGAAAGGCGGCGTACTGCGCAACGTCCCCGTCGGCGGTGGCTGTCGCAAGACCAAGCGATCCAAGCTCAAACAGAACACCTCAGCCGCGACAGTCACTGCACCACCACCAGAACAGCAGCAGCAACGAGAGCGGAAATCGTCGAATTCTCATTCGAGCAGCGAAAGTTCGAGCTTAACTGCCACTAACACAGCTGCAACAGTTAGCAACGGTTTTGAAGCGGTTTCCGCCCATTCTTCTTCGAATACTACTAATAATGATATACTAAATTGTATTGGTGAGTCCAGGATATTTGCAAATAGTAACTTAAATCCGAGCTTTGATCAAGGTTTGCTAGAGCAAGGATCGGACTGTACAGCTGGCATGTTTTCGGAGATTGGAAGTTTTACCAACTTAATTACGTCTTCGACGACGCACGAGCAGTTGCCGTTCGGATTTAGTAACATTCTGAACCAGCAGAGTGTTGAACATCCCCAGTGGCAACATCAACAGCAGCAGAAGATGGTGGATATGAGTGGAGAGGAGCTGAAGATGCAGGAGATGGCGGGAGGGTTGATTGATCAGACTGTTCACGTTGAGTTGTCAGCCTTGCAGAGTAGTAGATCAGGGAATGGAGTGTTTGGAGCGGTGGATTGGCAGGGGAGTGGAGATCATGGTTTATTTGATCTTCCCAACGCCGTTGATCAAGCTTACTGGAGCCAGAGTCAGTGGACTACTGATCAGGATCACTCCGGTCTCTATCTCCCGTAAATCTCCTCTCCTTTTGTTTGTTTTTAACTTTAAAACGGGGATTTTTAAAAATGGAAGGGAAAAAAAAAGATCTCTCAAAGAAAAAAAATCAAAAGAATAAAGAAAAAAGATAAATTGAGAGAGTCTATATGGGGAAAAATATGAATATCACCGCTGTTTGTTTTATGTGAATTTTTTCAATTTTATTATTTTCTTTTTTTTTTTTTTGTTTGGGGGATTATTATAATGATTTTGGAAGATGTTTGGGTTTGATCTTTTCATGCTACTAACTCTCGTCTTAGTTTTTTTTTTTTACAATTATTTTCTAATTTTCTGGAGGTTTTTTATAGATATATATATATATTCATTATTTATCTTTTGTTTTAATTATATAAATCAATAGAAATTAAAACATGGAGGAAAATAATGTTCTGTTCTTTTCCACTTATGTTCCCATCTGTAACGTATCTTTCTTCTCATGTTAATGCTTCTTTATCAACAACGCCCTTGAGAACGTGCCACGTCACCATAATGGGGGCGATGATTGTACACAGGAGTGAGGCAGGGTGTTGGGGTTGATCGCTTACAGAGGATATTATTTAGTGACATTAGGTCATTTTAAAATAATATTTTTATATATAAATATATAAAATTTATTTATAAATAATAATAATAATATGAAATATTATTTTGAAGTGTTTCGTAATATAATTTGTTCGGTCACAGAATGCGGGAAGAGAGTGTACGGGATGTAGTGTTAACTGTACCGGTAGCATGGCGCACAAATGTTGTGATCAGAGCCATGCGTGATTATGACTCCACATCGCTGTAGTGTCCACGTGGGATAAATTAGTTGGGTGATTCGTAGGAGTCGGTTTGTCCGGTTCCAGAACTAGTGATAAGTGGAGAAGAGGGCACATTGATTAGGATTGACGGAATGTGAAAGCGTGCGTGATGACGTGGCGGAGATGTGGGCCATAGAATAGGTGGAGGGCGGTAGTTAGGGTAACCTATGACGGTGTGGGGTCCGTTGGGACCACAGGCATGTGCAGAAGTGCTCTCTCGTCGGAGTCGCGCAGTTCCCTCTGATGAATATATATTTTTTTTCTTTTCAAAAATAATATATCATGAATATGCTGGGATCAAATCTTTCACGACGTGTAGAGGATGAGTATCATTTGGCTTGTTTTTTACATAAACGATAAGGGGGTGTGAGCACAATTCTTAGTTAAATTTCGCTCGTTTTTCATAAGACACATAAATATTTTCAAATTATAAAAAATAATTTAAAACTCTCAATTTATAATTTTTGCTTGAAAAATAATATAGATATATAACAGAATAGACAGTTGTAGTTTGTTTAGTGGCTCATTAAATCAGTTATAGTTTGTTTAGTGGATATTAATGATTTTGGTGATAGCAAAGATGAGAATGGAGTGAATATTGATGATTTTCATAGTGATGAGTTAGGATTGAACAGGAGGAAGATAATAACAGTAATTTTATAATTTTATAATATATTTAAGGACATTTATATGTTTGTCTAACAGCGAATATATTATAATTTAATAACATACATATTTTTTATTTAAAAAATGTGATATTTGAAGGTTAATTCAATTGATAGATAATTTTTTTTTATTGTTTGAGATTAAATTTTAAAATTAACATCTCAAAGATAATTTTTAAATATAATAATTTTAAAGATAACGTAATGATTTTCTTATTAAATTTACTGTCAGAATTGATTTTAATAGACACATATAACTGATTTTAATATAACATTCACTTCCATTCTCTGTTTTTCCTTTATTATTTTTGCAAAACAGACAATTTGCAGATTAAAATTTCCTTCATTGAACATTTGCGCTTATCAATTTTCAAGGATGATTTTCATTATTGATGAGAATATTATTACCTAAGTTAACTCAGTCATTTGACTGACTTCGTATTCCATTGTTGAAGTAGCAAGTTTCTTTCTTTCTTCCTAATCCCATTTCGTAAATATTAAATTTAGCTATAACAATTAAAGGAGCAATTGAAAGCAAACAAAAACCTAAAATATTCACAATCAAGAAAAAAAAAACTCTAATAATACTAATTACTAACCATATTTTGTTGCCCATTAATTAGCCTAGTAGTAGATGACCCAATAGAGAATAAATCAAGAGTCTTTCTGTCATTAGAATTGCTTTTGCTTAACTGTAGAAAATCACCGTAAGGATAGTAACTGTCGAGTAATTAACTGTTGAACATTTGTATGTTCAAATATATTCAAAAGCTACAAGTGATGCTTGTATATCATATATAAGATAAATATAGTGTGCATATTGATTTTATCTTCTTCATGCATATCTTTTTTCCTTGTTACTCTCTTATTACAAAAAATATGGGTTATATTACTATTTGAATTTAAGCAAGATTACTATTTTCATTATAGGTGGTCCTCGTCATTCCTTAAAATTTTAGGCTACAATAATAGGGTTGAAAGGGAAGCTACTGGTGCTGGTAATCCCACCCTTGGCTTCATGGACTCATAAGAAAAAAATTTTCTATCTAGAAATTTGACTTTTTGTTGAGTGATCAAAAAGAAATTCAATGTGAACTCGAAGTTAAATTATATTAATAAATCATCCTTTATTTTAGTAGTAAATGGTGATACTCTAAGATTTAAGAGTCTCGTATTCAAACTCTATCAGAGACATGGGTACCTTTTATAATCACACTAGCATTACTGAAAAAAGTTGAATTGTTATTAGGTTTTGATGTTATTAGTCAAATTTGAGAACAAAGAAGAGTTAAATGTTTGTGGTGATTTAGATTTAGGTTTAAACTTAAAGGAGTTTGGATATTTATAGTGGTTGAGTTAAATTCATTAGTTGATATATGGACATTTTATAGTTGTTTGATAGAAAATATAATAAGACATTACAATTAACAAAGTGAAAATATAGGAATAAATTAGTATAATTTACTTAATAGAGATGAGTTAGTGTAATATGATAAAATAGAGGAGTTTTTAATAATCAACTCTCTTTTTGATGCGCAAGAGGTAAGAGAGAAGAAAAAAAAAAGTATTCATACTAAAACTAACAAATGGGTTTGGTCATTTTCATTTCAAGTAAATTTTAAATTTTTTTGGGTGAATTTATATTAAGTCACTTTGAATTATGGAAAAATTAAATTCATTGGGTCCGAAAAAAAATATTCACATCATTTTTACAAGTTTCAAAACGTATTTGATTAGATCATTCATAATTGTGAATTTTTTAAATAAAAATATGATTATATTTTTATTTTTAAATTATTTTTAATAATTTAAAATTAAATGAAATTTATATTATTATGAGTCGAATTAATTTAGTAGATCAATAGATTGAATCATATCAATTTTAAATTAAATAAACTTCGACTTGAATTTGTTCCATATTAAATCAAGTCATATGGTTGTGTAGTATCAAATATTTTTAAAATTGAATGAATTATTGAATCAATTAGTTGGTTGATTTTGATTTAGTTTGATTCAATAAATTATAATCTTAAAAATACATGATAATATTTTAAAATAAAAGTATAAAATAATAAAATTTAATATTTAAATTTTAAATAAGAGAGTATAATTTTTAAGAAATTTTATGTTTTTAAAATAATATAATTTTAAATTAAATTGATTTGATTTATTGATTTTAATTAATATTAATCAATTTTTTTATTTAGTTAATTTCTTAACTTTTAGCCACAGTCAACTAATTTTCGAACTTATGAACTGCGTCTACTGGTGGTCAGAAATTCAGCAGCGCCTGTTTTTCCGTGCACATCAGTGATATCAATGTTACAAGTTTCAGGAATCATGATTATTGGTACGGTGTCGTATAGGGTGGGGTTGGGTTTTGGACTTTGGAGAAGAAGTGGTCCATGTGAGTGTAAACGGGTAGAGAGATAATTAATTAATTGAAGTGATTTGTAGTATTTCGCTGTGATTAAACAACACTATAACAGAAACGAATTCAAAACTTCGAATTTTAATTGAAATTAAATTTTCTTGTTTTTTATGCAATTATTAAATGAAGGAGTGCAAGATAAGCTTGAATTTCATTGCTTTTATTACGAGTGAGCACTTTGGATCTTATAAAAAAAATTAATAATAAATCAATAGAATTAATTTATTTTTGTATGTTTTTATAAATTTAATTTAAATTTTTAAATAAAAAAGTAATTATTTTAATTTGATTTAATTTTAATAATTTAATAAGTAAAATAAATAAATAAATTGAACTTTAAATTTAAATAACTAAATAAAATTTTATTTATATAAATAATATAAATATAGTTTTATACTTAAATATGATAAAAATATTATATATATTTACATAACTTATAATATCTATATATATATATTATATTTAGTTTTAATTTTTTTTATAAATTTGATTTGATTTTTAATAAAATTTTTAATTTGATAATTTAATAAATTAAATAAAATTGATCAAACTTTTAAATTAAAAATAATTAAATACAATTTTATTCATTTAAATAATAGAAATATAATTTTATATTTGAATATGATGAAAATATATTATATATTCACATAATATTATACATATAATATAAATATTTAATTTGAAATTTTTTTTAAAATATTTAAATACTTTTAAAATTCTATTCAAAGTAAATTATTAAATTAAATTAAATTGATTTAATTTAATTTTTTAAAAAATTTTGATTTTGAATATGTCTAATTTGATTAAAAAAACTTGTGAATTAATTGTCTAAAAAACTTTAGCCACCTCAAAAGAAAAACTCTAATCACCTCTTTTCTTTGAAAATAATTTATTTATTTTAGTATTTTGAGATTATCGTCGGTATATTTTATCAGTGGCAGACCATTTTCTCTTTTTTTTTTATTTTTTAAATAAAATGGATTGTTATTATTCTATTTGTTAGTTTTCTTTTATTTTATCTATTTTTTTTAGAGTTTTTGTTTTAGTGTTGTTATTTTGTTTTTTTTGTGAGAGTTTTTGTTCATTTTTTTAGAATTTTAATGATTTGAGATCGATTTTTTAGTAGTATATAATGATATATTATCAGGTATCATTTTTCAAATTTGTTTTGGTGTGTTATATGAATTTTAGTTCACATTAATGTGAAATCTCTATAATTAATAAAAATATAGAATTACTGAAAAAAATTTATGATGAAAATAAAACTATGATACTATGATTTTGAAATTGAATCGATGTGCAGGTATTAGTTATATTGAGAATTGAGTTTATATTGATACTCTAAGATGTAAGATTATTTTCTTTTATAAATGTAGTATCATTATTTATTAATGAAAATATCTCTTATTATTAAAAAAAAAAAAAAAAAAAAAACCGTTTGTTGACTCCCCGTATCAAGAAGCATGATGCATGATTTCATATAATCATAACAAGTGGCACGTTACTACACGGTTTAGTTGCTAACCCCGTGTGGATGATCTATACGCCACAACTAAATAAAGCCATTTGGTACAAGTTCGGTAATTTGACTTGATGAATATTTTTTTCAAATTAATTTATATTATAAATAAATAATTTTAAAATTAATTTTGAAACTTATTTATTAAACAAATTAAGATGGGATGAAAACCTATTTAATTAATTTAATTTTGTAAATAACTCAATTAAACTCAATTAGTCATATTTTAATTATAATATACAAGTATAATAATCAAAACTATATATTTTTTATATAAATAATTAAAAATAAATATTATTTAGTATATTAAAATATATATAAAAAAATATAATAATTTTAGTAATTTTTTAAATAATTTTAATTATAATTTAATTTTATTAAAAAAGACATAATCTTGATTAAACTCATAAATCATATATGAACATGATAATGTTTCATTTGATTCAACTTAACTTCACTAGAAAAAGCAATGAGAATATTTGTAGCTATTCTTAAATTTCATTGCTAAACTATTTTAGAAATGAAATAGCCATAAATTTCTATGCCAAAAGTGATTATATTAATTAAAAAATCTATTTTATTTATAACTTATAGTTACATCATATTATAATTAAAAAAATATATTAGAAAGATTAAATTTATAAAGATCGAAAATAAAATCACAGTCGAAGTCTTCTTGATCATTAGGGACATCAATAGAAAAGGATCTAGATCTGGAGCTTAACATTGAAAAACAGATATAAACATATATAAATTGTACTTCTCTCGTACACTACACCTATAAACAAATAAATTGTCTGTCTCTCGTACACTTTTGCATATATATATATATATATATAAGAATTTTCTATGATTACATCTCTATGGATAGGTACTGATTTTATAATTAAATAATAAATATTTGTAGTTTTTAATATAAATATTAATTACAAGTCAAAATGATCAGAATCGTTTAATTTTTAATCTAAATATTGAAAATGTAGTAATTATGAATGGATAAAAATTGCAGTAACCATTAAAATAAGACTTATATATATATATAGAATACTTAATATAAAATGTCAATTTCCGGCAATTGACTTAATATAGTTGTGAGTTATACCACAAGTTTGGTTTATTATAACGTTAAATTCACATGACATAATTTGTCTATACACATAGAGAGAAATTTTGATAGGATCTTCGTATAATTCTCTAAGTATACGATAAAAATATGTGCTAATCCATATATAGTACACCCATGTAATGTAATAACATGAATAAGCATATATTTTAATATTTATTAGTATAAAATAAAGAGAAATACTGAATTTCATATATGCATGAATAAAAGTATATTTATATAGCTGACAAGTGAAAACATTTTAAACTTTCTAATTAAATAATTTAGTGATCTACCACTCTTACAGTAAATAAGACATTAACATTTTAAACTTTCTAGTTAAATAATTCAGTTTCACTCTTATAGCAAATAAGACATCGAATACTCTATTAATGAGTATGCAATTGAATAAGTTCCTAAAACTAATAAAAGTATATTAAAACTTTTTTATTATATTAAATTTTAATAAAATTTCAACAAAATTCTGATAAAAATAAGAATTTATCTAGCCTCATGAGATTTGCTCTATATGAAAATAACGTTTTTTGCTATATCACCAAGCCACAACAATTAAAATATTTCTATGCAAAATAACACTTCCAAGCGCAACAATACAACACTAATTAGTCATACAAAAATTTATATAATTCAATAAATCTGAATTTATTTAAATTAATTTCCAAAAATTTAAATTAAATAAAAAGAGCACCTTTAATGCATCACATGAACCAAATTATTACATGAGAACAGCACTTTTAAAATATTCAGTCCGTAATAATTACAATTTACAGCCAACTAAGTTTTCGACTAAAATAAAAATAAGAATTCAACTAAACTACCACATATAATTATGAAGTCAAAATTAGAAAAAATTATGAAGTTAAAATGGAAATGGTGATAAATATCCTACAAATTTAAATAAATTAATAAAATCTCAATAAATGAAAATTTTGACAAATATATTAATAGAGTAATCTAATTAATCTAAATTACTAAAACTTATTGTAGAGAAACTAATTAACATATTAAATTTAAAAATCCTAATTGAAAAAAAACAAATTTAATTTAACCTAAATTAAAAAATAACCTAATTAACATAAATTAAACTAATATAAATTAACAACTAAAATTAATATATTAAAGAAAAATCATACTGAAAATAAATCTAATTTTGCCAATATTAACAAACTAAATTCTATAATTAACCTAATTAATTCAATATTTATTTTAAATAAACTCAATTTAACTAACTATTTTATCTAAAATTATAACCTACACTAGTCATTTTTACTAAATTAACATTTTCATCTAAAACGACCTAAATTTAACTTCTTTATTTAAAATAGCATTTTTATATAAAATAATCTAAATTCAAGAACTTTACCTTAAATAGTATTTTAATTCAACTTAATTTAAACTCTAAATTATAGGAAATAAAATGAATTAAACAGATTCACTCTAAATCAAACAATTGAAACCCTAAAACCTTAAATTAGAGAAATTAAATTAAATTCAATAAGTAAAATAATTTAATACTAAATTATATAAATTGAACTAATTAAATATATTAATCTAAATTTATTTGATATCAAATAAGTTTAAAAATTATCTAAATTGCAAAATAAAAAATTCTTTTAAATACCTTAAATTATCCCATATTAAAATCGTCAAATATACCTTATATTATCCGCAAATAACTTCTCTAGTTGTAAAATAACTCTAAAAATTAAAATACTTACCTTGAGGAGTTGCAGTGCTGAAATCAAAGGAGAAGGCAATGGCGACCGAT
Source organism: Omphalea diandra (assembly GCA_949677035.1). Lineage (NCBI taxonomy): Eukaryota > Viridiplantae > Streptophyta > Magnoliopsida > Malpighiales > Euphorbiaceae > Omphalea > Omphalea diandra. Next base: position 3,130 of record CATIWR010133201.1, on the reverse strand, counting down.
TAGAGAAGAGTGAGTAGAGAAAGGAAAGAGAGGATAGCAGCGAAAAAAAAAACTATCAATATTCTTATTAATATCTACTTTGTGGGTATGATTCAAATTAAATGCTATCAATATTGATTTTTTTGGTGTGATAAATGCTGTTATTATTAATATTTTCTAAGCAAAATTATAAAGAATTCATTAATATATAAAGACTAGACTTTGTCACAAATATAATAACTAAAACAATATAATGCTCTTATTTGTAATTTAACAGTTTTGTGTTACTCTAACCATTAATTGATGACTACTAATCTTAAAGCCACTAATCACTTTAAATGCAGATTATTAGACTTTTGGTTTGATACATTGAGGATATTTAAAGAAAATAAGTTATCAATTGTGAAGATGTAAACCTCTAACGTATCGTATTATAAAATAAGTACTCTGTTATGAAATTTCAATAATTTGATTATTGATTTCTAATAGCGCTAATTGCCTAATTGTGACTATAGACTCGTCATTGATTTATTATTATTATTTTTTTAGGTAATGACTCTTGATCTTTTTTTTTTTATGTTTTCTAAATTCAAACTCAATTTATAGACATACTTTGGTATTTTATCCAAGCACACTAGTTTTTGAACTTGTTATAACTTTTCTTAATGCACCCTTCCACGATTTAATTGACTACTCATAGTCATAGATACAATCAAATAAAGTGGGCATTGGTTTGACGTGCAATGGTCCAAGATGGGGGGCAAGGGTAGCCATGGGCTAGGTGAGAGATGTGACCTGTTTAGTGGCCCTGTCCCATATTCACAGTCTAATTTCCCCTCATGAGAACGATTTATCAGTGAACTCATTGCCACCGCACCCTAGTGTGTCCTGCTTTGCCTTGGCAATACCAAGTCACCCTTTGAAGCTTGGGGTACATGGATGTGGTTAGTCCTTTATAAGGGTCATGGTGTTAGGCGCCCTCTTATTGATGGGTGCAACGTACTTCCCTATACTGCCTTTCTGGTTTCATCAGAATTCTGACAATAGGTCAGAGTCATTAAGGCTAATTGGTTTTATACCATAAGGTGACCACCACATTGCTGTAGTTTGGTTTGTGTATCATTAGCATAGCAAATTAAGAAAATGTTTCCATGAATATGTTAACAATGAATTATGTTCATTATGTTGTATAGAGAGAGAGAGAGAGAGAAGAAGAAAATGGTTTTATTATTAAATTTGAAACTCGTAAATGATTTACAAAGTAATAAATAAATCAAATCAAATAAAATTTGAGTTGGTTCAAATTTAATTCATTTATAAGCCAAGTTCAAAATTTAGAGTTTAAACTTATCACAATCATACTATTTATTTTAGATATTTTAACACACACTAATGAAAAAAATCCAAATGTTTTCACAAATTTATAATTATATTCGAATTTGTTTGCATTTACAATTAAACATGAAGAATGTTAATAATAGTCCCTTACAAACACTTTCCTCAAACACTAACTATTTGATTGATTCACGTCATCTCTTAATTTAAAAATTTAAAGGTTTGTCTATTTTAATAGTCAAAATATAATGTTTATATATTAACAGATCAATTAATATATTTGATATTTTAAAATTTTTAAAATTAAGAGATGATGTAGATTAATTAAATGGTGACTAGTCGAGAGAATGTTAATAAGCAACTATTATTAATTTTTTTGTACCTATTAATTAAAATGATATATAAAAATCAATATTTTCTCTCTATTTTAAATGAAATTTTAGTTTTCAATAATTTTTTTTTTTTTAAGAAGGGAAGGAAGGTGAAGAGGTTGGAAGCATAATGGAGAGATATTTTAATATGCTAAATAATATTTATCATTTTTTAATTATTTATATAATAAAATATATAAATTTAAGTATTATATTATAAATATATATTATAAAAATAGAAAACATTAATAATTGAATTTAAATAAACTATTCATAAGGCTAAACGAATATATTAAACTTTTGATCAAGATTGATTGGTTTACTACATAAACTTCAAAATTAAACTCAAAATTATTTATTTACAAATATAAATGAGTTATTATTAAATCGAGTCATCAAACTATTTATAAACTGCTTAATTGATTTATACCTTAATGACTGCAATATAAATAAATGAAATAAAATATCCATGAATCACATGCCAATATGATCAAATAGATACCATCCACATTGAGAATAAAAAATTTGTGAAAGAAAATATCTCTTGTGACTCTTACCTAGTATGTTGAAGAAAATGTTTCCTTTGTGGCTCTTACCTAGCAAATAAAGACCAAAATACAACACCCATCCATTGCCATGGGCTGCACTAGCAATGGTCACCCGCATTTTGGCAAGTAGTGGTGGCCTGCTTAGCATATGAAGACCCTGAAGATGTTACTTGTTTTGGTAACAAATTGCTCATGCCATTGGTGCCTAATGCTGTGCACGTATACCCCATTATGTTTTCCTAACAAATCATATGCAATTTTGATGCTTGACTTCAAGTTTATGAGATTAGGAATTTAATTCTGGCATCAGCCTTCTAAGAAATACTGATGTACCAAAATAATCATTCACTTTAACATGATATTATTAGTTGGCCACATAGTTGTCAAAATCGCGAGTTGACTCGTACGATTTTACGAGTCAAAATCACGTGAACGATTTTAATCGTATATAAAATCGGATTTGTGGTAAAATCGAGTGAAATCGAGTTTTGACTCGTTAAAATCGGGTAAAATCGGATGTAAAATCGGGTGTTGACACATTATTTTTTTTTTTAATTTTTCTATTTAATTTTCTCCCTCTGTTTTTATATTATTTCTCCTATATTTTTCTCTAATTTTTCTTCCTTTTTTGTTGTTGGAATGCTTTATTTTCTCTCTTTTTTCTATTTTTTGTTGCACAATTTTATATTATTGGGACTATACATTAATTGTTCATTGTCAATTGTAATTGACTAATCCTATATGACTGACAATTGAAATTACTTACTACTATTGGGAAGTAAAGTTTTACACAAAAAAATAACTTTTGAATTAGTGATAATATTTGTCATTATTAATGATAATATTTGTGAAATACTAATAATGAGTCTTTTGGTGATAATGAATTTGAAGATGATG
>CATIWR010133187.1:0-27783 GCA_949677035.1 Omphalea diandra | reverse complement strand
CCCCCCCACCCCCCCCCCCCCCCCCCCCCCCCCCCCCCCCCCCCCCCCCCCCCCCCCCCCCCCCCCCCCCCCCCCCCCCCCCCCCCCCCCCCCCCCCCCCCCCCCCCCCCCCCCCCCCCCCCCGCGGCGGGCGGCCGCGGGCGCGTAATATTTCACTGGGAGGTATTTATTGAATCTTAAGAACAGAAGCAAAGGGCAAGGCTTTGGTCTCAGAGAGCTTCTCTGATCAATTGCGAAGCTAAACCCTCTATCTCTTTGCATGTGTTTGTATGTGTGTTTTGAGGCTGTGATGATGTTTTTAAGGAACACATGATGTCTTTGGCTGGCGAGTTTGAGCTTCTTATTTTGCTTTGTCAAGATTTCAACATTTAAATATCCATATTCATCTTTTTTGGGCATGTTTGGCATTGCTATTGCCTAATCTCTTACTTCCGCTGTTGCTGCTGTTACTTATACAAAAGCTGTAATGATTTTTTGTTTTTTCTAAAATGAAAAGATCAGACGTTAAGGAACATTTTTGCTGTTTGGCAGGGCAACATTGAGCTTTTACTTTTTTTTATTTTTTTGGTTAATTTGTCTCAGACTTAATATGGAGATTTTTTTTTTCTCACAGTGAGCGTATGTGCGTTTTTTGTTGCAGCCAAGTTCATTGTGTTTTTTTTTTTTTTTTGTTGGATAAAAGCCCCAATCTGAGCCTCTTTCCTTTTCCCCATTTCTTTTTTTTTTTTGGGCTTTCAAATGCATGCACTAGGATGGTGGATGTGATTAATTTTCTTAATTTTTCCCCATTATGCCAACTCCACCAAATATAGGTTGCTTTTCGTTGAAGTGACTACCATTTCCTGCTTAATAATCAAACCTTCTTATTGTGAACTTGTGATATCCTTAATGTCATTGATCGATTTGATATAAAGTTTCCTGCCTTAATGTTTTGATATTTGTTCATTTATTCAAATTTTTTTTTTTCACTCCCATTCTTTTGTTTCTGAGGTAAGGGTGTTATCCTTGATATTGTTCTAGCTATAACTGCCACACGTACAGCTTTTATTTGACAACTAATTGACTCCATTTAGTTGCTTACTCTGCCAGTTTCCCAGTTTGATCTGTAGCATATGGCCTGATATAGAAAAGGTTGAAGCTACATGCTAATTGATGCCTCATTATATTTGCTCTTTATTTTGGATAATGCTATTTTGGTCTATTTCGTCTTTTGTTGCCAGCAGGGCTGCACAACGTGATTTTAATTTTGGATTGACACACCTTTTTGGTAGGTTGATTTCGTATTTTCATTGATGTGTGTTTAACTTTGACTTGATGGTAGTTCGGGTGTCTGTGATTTCATTATGTGCTACTTAGCTTAATATGAACAGACAAAGTCTGGTTTACTTAATTCTTCTGCGTCGATCATTGAGATTTTCTTTCATTTGCTGGATGCCAATTATTTTCTTTCATTGCATGTTAACTTTATTGCTTATTTTCTGATAATATTATGTGAGACCTGGTGCAGAGCTTATTCTGGAGCTGCTACTGTTAGTCCTAGATAAGCCCCAGGTTAAGTTCAACAGTTTACCAACATGGCTCCTGTTGCTGGTCATGGCAGGGGTGATTGGCAACAAGCATGAATTTTAAATGCTCCTCTAATGCAAACCATCCTGGTTTTTTAAGGCTTGTTTGGGGTAATAATATGGCAATGTGGGCCTTTGGCTGTGGTGGTAATTTACCTTCCTTCCCACAAGTAATTTTGCCTTAACATTATTTAGGTCTTCTACTTTGTTCAATAACATTGCTTTGTTGTATGGCCTTGTGTTATTGCCATTTGCAAGATTCTTGCTATTTGAGTTCTTATTGGTTTGGTCAATGATTATTGTGATACCAATAAAGAAGTCATTTAAGTAGATATTTTGGGTTTTAACTCTTTTCAGTACCTGAAACTGACCAAACTGGAGACTAAATTTGCCAATTCTTTGCTCGATTTTTTTTATATGGTTGAGTTTATCAATATAAACTGCTGTATGCTTCCATTACTTGGTTAACTTCTAGTGCTAGTGTGTTTCAGTTTCCTTTTCGTCCCCCTTGAATCTTGTTTTGCTTCATCGTATATGATTTTTGGTTTTCTTTTTTTTCACTCCCTTATTTAACTGTCTCCCTCAAGTTATGACAGAGAGCTGGTGGCTATTTCCAGTATTGTGCTATGAGATCTTATTTTAGAGACTTGGTTAGTTTGGTTTCTAGTGTCACCTCAGATTCTAAAAGGTCTGCAAAATGGCAAGCACCAGCGATTCAGTTTTATCACTTGAAGTTAAATGACTCTTGGAAAGCCACCATTTCCTTGTATCGTTCTTGGTAGTGTTACGAGAAATGACCAGAAGATCTTGCACATTAAATCTCTGCTCGTGATGGAGTGGCATTTGTGGTGACGGGCAGCAATGGTTTAGATAGGATTTGTCTTCTTTCTAATGCTAGCTGGACTTTGTAAGCTTGCTGCTGGTCTGATCCTTTGGAAGAATCTTAACTAGCTCTCCCTGGAAGTGAAAGTTTGACATCCTTGCGAAGGTTGAGGGAGTTTAGCAAGCAAGAAGTCGGGAAAGAGGATTGTTGGTGGCAGTTGAGTGGCCTATTTTAGTCATTGAATGAGCTGTTACATGAGATGATGAGAGGGTGAAGCTGTAGAGCATAGAAAGGAAGGATTTTTTTTTTTTTTTCAACACATAAACCTATTGAGATTATGTCATGTATTTGAGAGCACCACCTAGGTTTCCCGAAAGAATTACTTTGATAGATGTATGATTTGTCTTGCAGAAATCTCATAATAACATAACAATTGGAATTTGGGTATTGTGCTGCAGGATACTCGCAGTTGTGGTTCGCCTGTTTAAACTTGTTGGAAGTATCAATGATCCCTTTGATAGAAACCGAAGGGAGGGCACTCGTTCTGTCGTTCAGAACTGATGCTCATGATTATGCAAAATTCCCTCACATTACTAATTTTGGAACAAAACTACTTTTACATGGAAAGCAAGTCCCTCTAGTCTGGTTTGGAAATTAATTTTGCATTTGAAGAATGGACACATTGGAAAAATCAGTTTCTGAACTAAAAATCATTTTTAGTTAAGAGCTTTTATCAAATTGGTTTCAACAGAAATTCTATAATGTAATACTACTAATCAATTCAGGCTATATATTGAATTAATGATAATAATTTTTTTTTAAAAAAAATTTGATTTATTTCCATGGAAGTTTAATTTTATTTTTGAGGAAAGCATAATTTTATTAGTCAACAAAAGAATTTCCTTAAACAGATAAAATGACCATAGTACCCCTATGCTTCTCCATCCAAGGTAAAGATGGCGTGGTAATGATATGACGGTAGTAGCTAGCAACATAAATACCGAATCAAAGGTACATCGGAAATAACTCATTAGTTTAAGAATGAGGCTTTGCTCTCATGGTGGAGGGAAAGGGTTTCAGGGTGGTTGACCCCTCCTCTCTCTGATCGTTAGCGAAGCCGGTGATTTCACTTTCTCTATGCTACCAACAGCTCTTATGTTCCATATATACATATACATATATATTTAGGCGATGATGATAATGTCGGCGATCCAAAATTCGGAATCAAAGAGAAAATGCCCTTTTCCATGGCGGGGCAACCATGATTGATTGCAGCCATGGATCGTTGGTTTCTTTTCTTTTCAAATTTTTCTTATCTGAGCCTCCACATTTTTCTAATTAGTCCCTGTTTGTTTCCTGGAGATATATATATATGCAGAAATTCTTCTGTGGTCTTGATTCATCATTCATCTTTATCTTATTTTTAGAGCCATGTTTGGCATTGCCATTGCTCGTGTTTTCTCTCTCTCTTACTGCTGCTGCCGCCTATGATGTCCCCCCCCCTCCCCCCCAAAATGCAAAGATCAGAGTTTAGCAACACTTAGGCTGTTTGGCGGGGCAACATCAAGGTTTTCTTTTCTTTTCCTTTCTCTTTTTGGTTAATTTGTCTCCGACTAAGAATGAGGTTTTGCTCTCATGAGGAGGAAGGAAATGGTTTCAAGTGGTTGATCCTCCTCTATCTCTGATCGTTAGCGGAACCGATGATTCCACTCCCTCTACTCAATAACAACCCTTATGAGTTAATTAATTGTGGAAAATCACAGAGAGTTTATAGTAATTAACCCTATACATCCATAGGCTATGATGACCCAAATCCGGATTCATAGAGAAATGCCCGTTTCCATGCTGGGGCACCGCTGATTAGTTGCATCCCATGGTGCGTTGGTACTTTTCTTGTCAGGTTTGATTATCTGAGCCTCCACATTTCTCTAATTATGCTCCCTTTGTTTCGCTGAAAATATCTTTATGCGGATAAATTCTTTAGTGGTCTTGATTAGTATGCATCATCTTTTTCATGCGTGTTTGGCATTGCTATTGCTTTATTTCTCTTCTGCTGCTGTTGCTACTTACATCAAGGCTATGATGATATTTGGGTTTTTTCCTAAAATGCAGAAAAACAGACGTTAAGCAACACTTGGGCTGTTTGGCGGTGCAATCTCCATTTTTTCTTTTTTTGGTTAATTTGTCTCTGACTTGGTATGGAGGTTTTTTGTGGTCTCTTCTTCAAAGAGCGTGCATACTTTTTTAGTTGCAGCCGTGGCCATTGTGTTCCTTCTTGTAAGATAAAACCCCAATCTGAGCCTCTCTCCCTGTTTCTCTTTTTTTTTTTTTTTTTTTTTTTTTTTTGGCTTTCAAACACAAGGACTACTAGAAGTGATTAGTTTTCTTAAAATTTCCCAATATTCTCTCTTTTTTTAAAAAAAAAAAAAATTAACAGTGTTTTCCTTCTCTATTTTGTACATTGAAAATTTGGAAAGCTTCTCTGAGTAATTCAAATGCCTTAATCCCTGTCTATTTGTGTGTGTGTTGGAGGTTGTGATGATAATTTTTCAGTGAACACTAAAACATTAAGGAATACCTGTCAATCTTTGGTATATTGAAAATTCTTAGCTCTCGTTAGTTGAAGAATGAGGTTTTGCTCTCTGAGGAAGGGTTTCAGGCTGGTTGACTCCTCTCTGATAGATAGCAAAGCCGGTGATCTCACGTCTTTATGTTAGTAACAACCCCTTAAACCAATAATAATAATTGAACACCCCTCTCTCTCTCTCTCTCTATATATATATATATATATATATATATATATATATTGTAAATTTTACCAATAGTCACTGGATATGTATCTATGGCGAGGCTGTGATGATATTGTAAGTGACCCAACATGATGAGAGTAGAAGGGCAAAAACCCTTCTCATGGCGGGGTGACCTTTGAATGTCAGTGAAATGGGGGATTTTCTCACTTCCTGGCCTTAATTAGTTGCAGCCATTATAAGGTGGCGTTTTTTTTTTTTTTTTTTTGGTCTAATATTTGAGCCTCCAGATGCTATAGATTTGGGTTAATTTCACCCGTCGGCCCTAAATTATCATTTATGAACTTAATCTCTGTTGAGGCCCCTTTCATGCAAAATACTTCGTTAGGAATTATCCATTCAATTGCCAGAAGAGTGGCAAAGGAAAAGGCTTAGCTCTCAGAGAGCTTCTCTGATTGATTACAAAGCTAAACGCTCCACCTCTTTAGCTGTGCTCGAGTGTGTCTTTTGAGGCTGTGATGGTATTTTTTTATCTAGTGAAAAATCAGGCATTTTGAGGAACAGATGCAATCTTTGGCTGGGCAACTTTGAGTTTCTTCTTTTGCTTTGTCAGGTTTGATACCCAGTTGGAGTCTTAGAGGGTGTTTGGGAAAGCTTTTGGGGAGAGCTCTTAGCTTTTCAGCTTTCCAATAACACAAAACAGATACCACCTACCAGTTACCAGCAACAGCTAGCAGCTCCTGCATACAACTAAACCAAACAGGCTCTTTTATTAACTTTGAAAAACTGGCTCTTTGTTGCAGCCATGGTGTTCCCGTCTGTCTGTGAAAAGGAAATCTGAGCAGCTTCTCTCAAGAATTTACTAATTTTTAAGTGTATGGTAATTACATTTTATGATTATTGTTGGATGTGAACAAGTTTACTGCAATTTCCTTCTGTATTTTCTATAATCATTCGGTCGGATATTTTGCTGAACTGTTTTTTAGACCTATGCTCTGTGGGTGACAAGAAACATGGCAATGACAAGGAAGATATCCATATTGCAAGTCATGAAGCATTGTTATATTAGGCCATCATTCTTGATGCCTTAAATGTGTCAATGAAGTGAATAGGATGCAATTTTATTATCTCTGGGTCCATTGCACGTGCATGACACTCATGATCCCAAAAGTACAAAATTTTGAGATTGTTGAGTCTGCTTGCAATTTTTGTGTTTATTCATGGCCACTGGCCTGGAAAACACGCAAATACTTAATTTTGCAAATACATGGTACACTATCATTCGCAGCTTGGTGTCTAAAAGGCACCTTGTGAAATTTATGCATAAATATTTGATGCACTCTGCTGTGAAAAGAAATTTCTTTTGTTTCTTATACATTTAGTTTTTGTGCATGTGTGAGTTCATTTTATATCTCTTCATTCGTCACATTATAAAGCATAACTAAAGTTTACTGTATGTTGACTCCATTGTATGCTTATCTTTACTGTGATTTCGATATCGTTGCTATCAGTTTAGTGTACTTTCTCAGTAGTTGAAACTGTTTATTGTGAAACTATTGTTGGTCATGGGTCAATTTGATATCAATGTGCTGCTGCAATGTTTTGAGAACTTTGTATCCTATCCATAAGGGTGCTTTCTAGGCTTTCAGTCTCATTGATGTCCATGTCTTTTTTCACAAATTCTCTCATGATATCCTTGTCTCTTTTCATTGTATGTGATGTCAGGATTTCTTTTCATTTTTTGAACCCATATATATATATATATATATATATTTGAGCTGGTGGCAATTTTCACGGACTGTCCTCTTTAAGAATGCTAGCTGGATTTCTTGAGTTGTGTGCTGGTGAGATCCATTGAAACATTAATAATGTGGTAGAATCTGTAGCCTTCCAACAACATAAATCCTTTGCTCAACTCACTCCCCTGAAAGATGCCATCAAGGAAAAGTTTACTGTCCTTAATAATGCTAAGTGTTTTGAGATTCTTGAAGGCAAACAAGAGAAATGGATCTTGAGTTACTGGTGATTTGAAGATTGGTGAAAGAGAATGGAAGAACGCTGTCAATGGGTAGCAGAAGAAGCAGCAGCTTGGGGGGTGAGGTTGCTTGAGTACATCATGGCAGGTTACCACCTAGATTCCCTATAAGGACGACTTCTTTACATATGATTGTGCAGAAATCACATGAAACATGAGATTAAAGTTTTGCTTTTGCACAGGTCTTATGACTACCCTGCTTAATTCAATAATCCTTCAACTGGTTGAGCTCGCTGTGAGTTGATCCGAGTTAGTGTGCATCACTTCGTGTGAGGCTTGGGCAATGAATTATCTAATTCAGAACTGAGTAGATCATGTGTATTTCTGGATTGGAAACTTGAATATTTACATTCTCTAGTAAATTGGATCCATGAAAAAAAAGTGAATGACAAACTATGCCATTTTTATATTTCTTAGTATGCATTAACCAACATTACATCATAATGTATGAAACTTGAAAGAGGGACTTGGGCTTGTTCGATTCATAAAATGGAATAGGTAGGAATGCAATGACGATTTTCCGTGGGATAAACTATTATTCGAGTAGATATATGAAGTTGAATTCCAAGAACCAGAATGTCGAGTTGGAAGACGTTTCATTCTGAATGTTTTGGTCATAATTGTGCAAGTCGATAGATCGCAGTTGGGATGGATGCATCCAGAGTAGAGCTTTATTAACCGTCATACCATAGTACCCTTCGGTTTTAAAAGACTGGAAACAGAAGTTAGGGTAAATGTGGAATAATAAATAATCAAGTACGGTCTCGTCATAAATAACAGAGAATCTACCCTCATTAGCTGGAGAATGAGGTTTTGCTCTCAGGGAGGAAGGAAAGGTTTCAGGGTGGTTGATGGCTCCTCTCTGATCGTTAGTGGAACCGGTGATTTCAGTTCCTTTTAGCCTTTACCAACAACCCTTAAGGCCTTAAGAAAAACCAAACCCAAAAAAAAAAAAAAAAAATCAACGCTTCTCTGTCTCTCTTTCTGTATCTATCTATCAATATATATATAATTAATTCCGTGGCGAGGCTGTGATGAGATTGGAAAATAAGTAGCCGTTTGCATGGCGGGGCAACCTTTCCGCACACTGTTGCAGCCATGAGGCGGTGGTCTTTCTTTCTTTTTCGATGTTTGAGCCTCCAGTTTGATTTGGGTTAATTTCACTTACTGTCCCTCAACTTGTCACTTCTGTGTCTGTGTGCGCGTGTTTTATGAGGCTGTGATGATCCATTTTTTTGTTTCACGGGTTCAATACTAAAACCCCCACGAGTTTTTATCCTAATGCACTATTCGTCCCTCGTTTTATAAAAATAAAATTTCACTGAAAAATCAGACATTTTAAGGAATGCATGCCTTTTTTGGCTAGGCAACTTTGAGCTTCTCATTTTGATTTTTGTTTCAGAATCTGTGCCTGAATAACGCGAAAAACAAAAAGATTAGTTCTTTGTTGCAGCCATGGTGATGGTGATGGTTTTCCCTATTCTGTTTGACAAAAGTAGAATCTGAGCCTCTTTTATTACTTGTAGTTTTCTCTTATCGTCTATATCATGCTGAGCTGTTTTTCTTATCTGTGCTTTCCGTTTATCAACTTTGTTTAATTATCGACATTGTTCTGTAATTAGCAAGAAGCCTCAATTTAAGTCTAGAGAGAAGTGGAAGCACTAAGCATTGCTGTAGCAGGGTATCAATATTGATGCTTTAAAGTGAATAGGATGCGGTGTCTTGTGTCTGGTTTATCTATTGTTCATTTTCCACTGCATGTGTATCATTGTTGTTATAAAAAAACACGCATTGTTGATATTGGCAGGAGTTGTTAATTTTTGTATTGGTTAGTCATAAGAAATAAAAAAAAAAAACATTGGATACTTTATCTTGCAAATAAATGTTATGCAGCATATGTTTATTGCTTGGTGTCTTAATGGCACTGCTTCTTTAAATGTTCGCTAAAGTATTTGATGCACTCTGAAAATGAAAACAAGCACTTCTATAATACATTTGATTCTTAGACAAGTCTGGGTAAGCTAAATCCATTTTACCTCTCTTATATTGCCATGTTACGAAGTTAACTAAAATTGTCATATAATTAATTGAACTTTTCTATTGTGCAACCCTTGTTGGTTCATTAGTCAATTTGACATGCAGTGTCCCTGTTTTTATGTTTTCAAAACTATTTGTTTGTCCATTTTCTCTGTTCACTTTCATTTTTTATATATTCCTTAGCATATGGGTGCTTTTCACGCTTTTGGCCTTGTTATGGTCCTTTCTTTCCATAAATCCCCTCATTAACGGTTAAAGAGATTGTGTTTAACGACAGATCTAACTTCTTTGATTGTGTGTCGGCTGCAATTGCTAGCTTGTACTTTGGCAATCAATAATCTCTATGCGGTTGCCTGCTTGTCCTTGTGTTTTTTCTCTCTTGATGAGAAATCTATGCCAGCTGTGGAATATTTTGTTGAATCTTGATTTTTGATGTTTTTATTTTAGTACATTTTGTTTTTTGTTGCTAACAGGTTGAATTTAGGTTTGGAGTGATACCTGTTATTGGAAGGTTGATTCCATTGATGTTTGTTAAACTTTGATGATACAGTAGTTTGGGTGTCAAAAAGGTTCAAATGCAAATGGGTTACCATCTCGGCCTTGTTATGGTCCTTTCTTTCCATAAATCCCCTCATTAACAGTTAAAGAGATCGTGTTTAACAACAGATCTAACTTCTTTGATTGTGTGTCGGCTGCGATTGCTAGCTTGTACTTTGGCAATCAATAATCTCTATGTGGTTGCCTGCTTGCCCTTGCGTTTTTTCTCTCTTGATGAGAAATCTATGCCAGCTATGGAATATTTTGTTGAATCTTGATTTTTGATGTTTTTAATTTAGTACATTTTGTTTTTTGTTGCTAACAGGTTGAATTTAGGTTTGGAGTGATACCTGTTGTTGGAAGGTTGATACCATTGATGTTTGTTAAACTTTGATGATACAGTAGTTTGGGTGTCAAAAAAGGTTGAAATGCAAATGGGTTACTGTCTCGGTTTTAAAATGCCTGTTTGGGCCAACAATATTGGGAGTTTAGAGTTTGGCGGAATGGAATTCGCCCTTCCACTCACAAGCAATTTTGCCACACTGTATAGGCTGGGTGCTTTTTCCACTTTGTTTTATTACATCATCATATTGTGATGACCTTCTGTTAATGCTGCTTTGTCCTCTTGGGGAGTATATTTTCTAATGCTTTTTTTTTTAATTGAGTTACAAGTTTTTATTAAAATAAATTGCATTCTGCTCCCATGGCTTTTTTAAGCGCTTAATGCTATTTCCTTTCAGTTTTCCTTTTGTCTAAAAGGCAAGAATGTTGTCGATAGAAGAGTTTGTAGCTTTGCAAGGTTGCTGACTATTGACCAGAAAATTTGATTTAACTGTAATTGAGCTACAAATTTTCACTGGTCCTCATGAGAGCTACCTAGATTTTTTTAAGCCTTCTGCTAGTCAGATCTTTGAAACATTAATGATGTGGCAGAATCTGCAGTCCTCTAACAGTATGAGATTTTGCTCAACTTGCTCTCCCTGAAAGATGAAAGTTTTCTTTCTTCAATGATGTTATATATGAGATTCTTGAAGGCAAACAAGAGAATTTGATCTTGAGTTAGTGGTGATTGCAAGATTGGTGAAAGGGACCACAATACTGTCAGTGGGTAGCAGAATAAGCTGCAGCTTGCAAGATTGTTGGCTTCTGACTGGCCCATTTGGTTGCTGATGAGCCTTCTGTTGTGTAAGATGACAAGGTGGTGAGGTTGCTTGAGTACATTATTTCAGGTTGCCTAGGTTCTCTAGAAGGACAACTTTATTGTATAAGCTTGATTGTGCATAAATCACATGAAACATGAGATTTTTTTTTTTTTTGGAGGGGGCTTTTGCACAGGTTCTATGGCTGCAGGCATTGCTTAGTTCTTGTTCAACTGGTTGAGCTCACTGTGAGTTGATCTGGGTTAGCATGCATCATTTGGTGTAAGGTTTGAGCAATCAATTATCTAATTCTGCAGGAACCTTTCCTCACAGACTGTTGTAGCCATGATGCGGTGCTTCTTATTTCTTTGTTGTTTGGTATCTGAGTCTCCAGTTTGCCCTAGTTCTCATTTGGGTTAATTTCACTCATGGTCCCTCAATTTATTACTTATGCACTTAAGAGCATGTTTGGCATTGCTATTACTGAAAGGTATAATTATTATCTATCTGTGACAGTGTGTGTGTTTTTTATGAGGATGTGATGATGCATTTTTTGTTTCACTGAAAAATCGGACATTATAATGAGCGCATGCCATCTTGTGCTGGGCAAATTTGAGCTTCTTATTTTTCTTTTTGCCTCTCAGAATCAGATCCTAATTAATCTAAAAAGAAGTGAAAAAGTGTAGCTCTTTTCTGCAGCCATAGTGATAGTGATGGTGTTCCCTATTCTCTGGCAAAAGGCAAATCTGAGCCTCCTTATATATTTACCATCATTTCCTGACATATTTCTCTTATCTTCTTTGTCAACTTGATATCATTCTAAACTGTTTTGCCCTGCAATTTTTGACTTTGTTTTTGTGTGTTGAACGTACTGTCAATTTAAGTTTTCAGAGGGGTTTACTGCAGGGCATCAATCTCGATGCTTTAAGCTGATGGCTTAAATGTATCCATTCACTGAATAGTATGCAGTTTTATAGTATCTGGTTTGAACTATTCGACAAAGCTCAATTGTATGTGTATGAGACTTGATGAAAAAATTAAGCAGTGCTGAGATTGGATGTAATTGTTAGTTTTTTGGATTGTTAAGTCATGACCAAAAAAAAAAAAAAAAAACTTGCAGATACTTTGTTTTGCAAATAAATGGTATGCAGTGTGTTATTTACAGCTTGGTGTCTTAATGCCATTGCTTTTTAAAAATCTATGCAAAAATATTTGATGCACTCTAAAATGAAAGAGCAAGTGCTTTTTGATTTTTTTACATGGACAACGCTGAGTGAGCTAAATCCAACTTACCTCTCTTCTTTTGTTGTTGTGAAGAGTAACTGAAAGTTCTTGTACTTGATTGAACTTTTTCATTGTGAAACGTTTGTTGGTTCATTGATCAATTTGATATGGTGTACCCCTGCTTCAATGTTTTGAAAACTCCATTAATTTTGTTCACTTTCATCTTGATTCCTAAGCATAGGGGTGCTTTCTACTCTTTTGACCTTGTTATGGTCGTTTGTCTTCATAAATTCTCTCATTAAGAATTAAAGTGATCATGTTTCACAACTGTAACTCTCTTGATAGTGTTTTGACTACCTTCGCTAGCTTGTAGTTTCGGCAACTCAAACTCCACATGGTTGCTTGCTTATCCTTGCATTTGTCCTGTTTTTTGATGAGAAATATATGTCAGCTACAGGAAAGGTTAAACATGTGTGGTGCTTGGTCCCCTTACCCATATGATGTTGGATCTTATTTTTGATGTTTTGTGTTTTGGTTTGTTCTATTTTCTGTTGCTAATATGATGCAAATATTGAATTTAGGCCTTTGTTAGTTTTGAGAGAAGTTGACTGAGGCTTTGCTCTTAGACAGCTTTTCTGATCAATTGTGAAGCTAAACCCTCCATCTCTCTGCCTGTGTTTGCACGTGTTTTGAGGCTGTGATAATGTTTTTTATCTAGCAAAAAGTCAGATATTTTAAGGAATGGCTGGGTGATTTTGAGCTACTTATTTTGCTTTGTCAAGATTTCAACATTTGAATCTACAGATTTATCTTCTTTAGGCATATTGCTATTGCTTAATCTCTTGCGTCTGCTGCTGTTGCTACTTATACAAAGGCTGTGATGATTTTTTTTTTTAAAAAAAAAAAATTGCAAAGATCAGACTTGAAGGAACATTTTGGCTATTTGGCAGGGCTATATTGGTTAATTTGGCTCCAACTTATTATGGAGCTTTTTTTTCCTTTCACAGAGAGCATCATGCATTTTTGTTGCAGCCATGTTCATTTTGTTTATTTTCTTGTCGGATAAAAGCCCAATCTTAGCCTCTTCCTTCCCCAGTTTCTTCGTCTTTCTGCTTTTGTTTTGTTTGTTGGCTTTCAAACAAGGGACTAGAATGTTATTAGTGATTAGTTCTTTAAAATTTTTTGCAAATTTTCTGCCTTTTCTTTTTGCTTTTTAAGTTGTGCATCTTAAACATAAAAAAACGCTAAATGGGATCAACCATTATGTCAACTCCATGTGTTGTTTTCGCTACCTTGAAGTGAATACAGTTTCCTACTTAACAATCAAGCCTTTTTAATGTGAACTTGTAATATCCTTAATGGTCATTTTTCAGTTTGATATACAGTTGCCTGCTTTAATATTTCGTAAACTATTCATTTATTATTATTATTATTTTCACTCTCATTCATTTGTTTCTGAGGTAAGGGTGTTATCCTTGATATTATTCTGCCTATTACCGTGACATCTCCAGCTTGTATTTTGATAACTAATTAATGCTACTTGGTTGCCTTCTTTATCAATTCTCTTAATCCAGTGCTTATAGCCAAGCTATTGCTTTAGGGCGCATTTGTCGCTAAAACTTTTGTTTTCCCGCAATTATTAAAGTGAATGAATTTTGTTAATAATATTTTTTTTTTCCTTTGGCAAGATTTATTCCAAACAAATTTTTGAGAATTTATACTGTAAGAAAAGAAAAATAATAATGAAAATAGCTCAAGGGTTGTTCTAAGCTCTAAGTCATCCAAGTATGAACCCAGAAGCTGGCTGACTTAAGACTCAATAGAGTTCTAAGTTGAATAATAATAATAATAATAATAAACATTGAAAATCTATTGTTTTGAAATATGATTTTTATGCTAAATAAAAACAAGAATCTACATGTCCAGGGAATGTAACTTTTCTTCTCTATCGGACTCGACTCATTGATTAAAAACTGATGCCAACTGCCCACTCTCAAATCAATCTGTTATGGACTTTCTGTAATCTATAGTACACATTTCAATGGGATTAAGATACTAGCAAGAACGTGAAATAATTAAGGTTAAAGAGCTGATACTGTTTCCCTAATATCCCATGGAGAATAAACCCAACACGAGAGTTGCAACTAGACTGAGACCCAGATTAGCTACACTTGCTAGTGCAGCACTTGAAGAATCTTTAGCTCCAGTGGTTGGAGCAGGAGAGCCACTAGACTCGCTGATTTTTGCCACTGCTGGTAGTGGTGGGTCCACAACATCTGCAGCATCCAGGATTGGTTTAGGTGCAGGTAGTGGTGGTAGCAATTGAGGAGCAGCGAATTGAACTAGCATTGGTGGACTAATCGGCATGATGGCGTATTCAAGATCGTAGTTGAGGTCTGAGCATATATTTGCTGCAATACCAAAGCAAAAAAAGAAGCATCGTTATCTGTGGAACTTGAACCTTGCAATTCTGAAGACTACTCCAGTACCGTTGATCTAAAGACCCAATAGTGGAACTTGGCAGATAAAAATATATGGAGTTGAAACACTTACTGAGATATCTATTTGCAGTTGCTGGGTACTCTGTCACTACTCCATTAATCTGGAAATACTCGTTTGCAGTGTAAGTAGCAAGCTCTATAGTTGGATCTGCAAAGTAATCAAATGCTAGAGCTATAAATTCATTCCTGAGGACTGAGACGTATACGGTTAGATTGGCGTCTCGCATTTCATTTACAACTTTGGTTGCATTTTGAGCAAATTGAAGTTGATCAGTAGGAATGATGGAGAATCTGGGAAGATTAACTGCATCTGCAAATGTCTTGATTTCATCAACAGGCTTCCTTGGTGCATCACTCACTTCATCCTTAAGGAACAGCACTCTTTCATATGCTGGGACATTCTGAAATTTGGACAACACTGATGTGTCATCTGATTGGATTAGCACCTTTTGTGTGGACTGCTTGTCAAAGGTGGCATTGGTCAAGGCAGTGGTAACGGCACCTACTAAGTCAAGACCCTTCTTTGAAGCTAGGTAAGCAGCATTCTGCAAGTATAATGGAGGTAATCAAATTGCTGAGAATCTATCTATAAAAAGTATTAATAAATTCATGAGAAATGAAGAAATGCTTACCTCTATGTTGATCAAAATTCCTGATGCTGCCTTGGCTTTGGCGAATTCAAGAAATTCAGCCAAAGTCACCAACTTACCAGCGTTCTTGTTGGCAGGGTTTCTCGGCAACAGGTTGTTGTTTGAGAAAGGGCTTGTCAATTGAGCTGAGATAAGAGAGATTTAAAATGATTAATTAAGATGTATTGCCAAATTATGCAAAAATATATGGAGGCTAACTGACGTCTCAATGTCTGAATTTCACTCCATGTAAGATCAAATGAAAAGACCCCAGCGGACTGTTGAATTTCAGGGATAGTGGCAGTTCGGGATACGAAGGTAGCAATTGCAGTAGTACTTCCCGTAAGATCTGCAGAATCCGAACAGAAAGCCACCCTGTCCTTCGACATTTGGACTGAGCAGTCTATTATGTCTGCCCCATCAGTCAATGCTTGTTCATAAGCAAGATCTGTGCTGCCAGCATAAACCCCACTTGCTCCATTATGAGTTATGATCACAGGTCTACCTGCATAGGGACAGCATCTTGTGTTCAGTTTAAATTCTTTTTTCTATTGCTGATTGCATGGCTCTGGTATGAGGTGCACTGTAGTTCCGAATAGGATCTTACCCTTTTTAGGCAAGCTAAAGTTACTGAATTGTGCATAACATGCTGTGTCAAAGGGAAGGATAGGAGGGTTAGTTCAGAAGTTGCATTTGTAAAACAGGTGCACCAAGTTACTCAGATAATCAAATTCATATGTTCTCTCTTACCAACTGCTGCTGATGCTGAGGGAGCGAAATCTGATATCACCCCATCAACAGCAAACTGGGAATTATCAATAAAGTTCATGTACTCAAGCAAAGGATCATAAGAATAATTATATACTGTATTATAGTCATTGGCGAAGCCAGTTGCATACACTTCAAGACCCTGCTTATGAGCATCAAGGACGAGAGTTGTAGGCTTGTCCAAATAGTTGTCTTTGTTTACAGGCCATATATAATCTTTGGGGACGACAATTCCAGATGCAAATGACTTGATAGTGGCTAGATTTTCCAATATTGAACCATATGTTTGGTTGGTGGAGGGTTCAATAGCATCTTTATTAAGGAAAACGAAGACTAGTTTGGTCTTTGCCTTGTTCAATTTTCCATTCATTGTCTTCAAGAAACCAATCTCAGGAGACGAAAGATAATTGAGAGTCCGAAACATCATATTCTTTTGAATATATGATGCCATATTCAGTTTATGTTGAGTATAGAACATATCATACTGCACTATAGCATTAGCAACATAAATATTGTAAAATCCTGAAAAGCTTGATATGCATAACTAGGAAATAGTACCTACCTGAACATTTAGCCAATATGCAGCAAATTTACCCTCTGCAACTGCATCAACAGTAGTAATAGGCCATTATTCATCGAAAGCATTAGACCGAGATACTACATTTTGCATCACTGCATAAAATATAATAATGTAAGCAAATGAACAATAAAAGAATAGAAATGATGAAATGTGAGTTGTGAGACGATGGACTTACCTGTTACATTGTTCATAAGCTGGTCCATTGAATAATCAACAGAAAACCATCCGGTGACATCCTTCCCATTGAGGTTGTAGGTTTTAGATTGGTTTGGATAGATCATATCTATATTAGTTGAATTGTCAAGCTTAACATCTGGCTGGCATATTCCAACTCCATCTCTTGTTAGCTGCAAATTGCAGAGCATAACAACACTCGGAATGGAAGAAGGCTGTGTCATATCAATTCCATAGCCACTGGATTCAAGGAAAATCCCTGAAAGTCCCCCGTGAGCAACCACAATAGGCGGCCGACCTGCATATATATTTACATATGTTGTTTCATTAAAATCTATGATCAATTATCAATGACCACTTAAAAAGCTGAAAAATGCTGTGCGGATGATACCATTTAGAGTCAGCCATTTCTTTCTGACTGCTGGGGGTTTGATTGCAGCTACTGTGTGAATCAACAACAAAATGAGAAGCAAACAGCACCTGATCATTTTCTTGTAATCTGTCATACAAATATTACACCATCAATTAACAAAAAGAAAGAGAAGAAAGAAGAGGACTAAAGGAATTGGATGGAAGTCTCACAAATGAATCTTGAAGGATTAGAATCAGAAAAGAAACATTCCCTGTTGAGTTTCAGGTGTGAAATTGAAACCCCTCCAAGGGAATGAACTGCACAGTAAAAAGAAATTGGGGGCAGAGGTTTCTTGTAATTACTCCCACTCGTTTATCGCATTAATAGCTATTGATCAATTTAAGTACTTTTTGAGTTACTACTTTTATTAATGTCTTAATTTTAGAAGCAAATTAAGGTTTTGTTTTATGGGTGAGAAATGTGACACCTCAAAACCTAACGGCTCCAACGGTTTTTTGAAACCTCCCTCCAATTTACACTTACACTCATCATCATCATCATCCCTGTCCTCCAATTTTTAAGGACACCAAAAATAACAAGTGCCCCAGACATGCTTGCGGACCTGAATTTTTATTTCATGTCATGATCCAATCACCTTTTTTCTTTTTAGTACATGAATTTTCCAATTATACATTATGAAATTTATATCGTTTTTGTCTGCAGTTGATTTTGACGTAAAAATTTAAAGAGGCTTTTTTTTTTCTATTTGATTATTTATTTTTAATTATAGATTTTATGAGAAAAATAAATTTAAAAAAATTTTACAAGTAGATAAAAAGATTTTTAAAGACTAAACATATGGATACTTCAACAAATAAAATCAATTTTTTACAATTATGATGCCAAACATGCTCATAATAAGAGATTTATCTGCAATGCAAAAAAAAAAAATGATAATTAAAAAATTTAAAAATAATAAAATTATTTGGATTAACTTTTGATCCTTCTCTTATTATAGCTATTGGAAGTACTGAATCAATCTCATAGCTCGAGTCACAAGAAAATAGTTTAACAATTATAACCCAACTAACAATTCCGTATTATCAATCCTTGCACTTCTCATTGCTCACAATAATCAAAGATTAGCATAATTTGAATTTTTGGCTCTGTTGAAATAAATCATTTTAAAAAAATAATTCTATTTAATGAAATTCTTTTATTTAAAATGAATCTATAATAAATTAAAATCGTTTTATTTTCTTAAATATTCTTATTTATTTAATTATAGTATCAATTTAAATTATATCGTTACTAAAATAATTTTATATAAAATTTTTAATTAGAATGTATTCTAAAAAATCTTATGATTCTTCCCCTAATTTAATTTTTTATCAAATTCTTTTTTAAAATAAAAGAATTCAATTCTTTTAAATATAAATATTTCAAACAAGACAATTATTAAAATAAAATTTCATTCTATTGAATTTTTTTGAAAATTTGAATTTCCAAACAGAATCTTATATAAGAAAGATAAATGTGTATATGCTAATAATGTTATTTTTAATATTTATATAGCCACAGGATGTGTGACGTTGTTTTTCTTTTTATATTTTTTATTCAAAATTCAAAAAAATTAAACATTATTTTCTCACTAAACATTTTATAAATAAAAATAAATATTACTAAAAATTAATTTTTAAAATATTATTTTTCAATTCTTTTTCATATTTGTCAATAAACATTTTAGAAATAAAATATAGAAAATCAAAATCATAAATTTTGATTTTAAAATCTTATTTTTTACTTTTAAAAAGTAAAAAAAAAAAAAATAAGATCCTGACTTTTAACTTTAATTTTTTAAATTAGAAAATTTAGATAACGAAGTATATGAATTTTAAAATTATAAGTTTTCAAAATAATGATTTAATAAATTATAAACTTTCATTTTAAATAAATTTTAAATTTTGAGACTATAATATTTAGTTTACATTACCATAAAATTTAATTATATTAGCATTATTTTTTTAAAACCATTTGGTATTCTCGTACTCTTCATGTATGAGATTAATGAACTTGAGATTTGATCTAGATGCTCAGTAATAATTACATTAGCATCATTATTATCTTAAAATATAAGTAACTAAATTTATTGTTTGAACTCAATTAAATGAAAAATTAAATAACATATATTTTAAAATTTATAGAAGTAAATAAAATTCTATTATTTTAGTAGAAATGGATCGAATTGTTAATACGATTTTAGTAGTTTACAACTTGATAGTGTTTTTTTTTTCTAATCTAACATATTAAAACCCAAAATAAAATATTCATGAGCCATGAATTTATTTTTTTTTTTTGAGTAGATACCTAAAATAAAAAAAAAAATAGATAAGTAAGCATATCAATATTCAAATTAATATAAATTTTCATCCTTTATGAAACTAAAGTTTCTACTTTGTTTTTAATAAATCAATGCTGCTATTAATATTGATAATAAGAACTGAAAATAAATTATGAATTCAAAATTTGACCTTTTAATTGCAAAAAAAAAATTATAATTAAATATGTTTTTTGATTTATGATGTTTAAATACTTGTACGATGATTATTATAAATAATTTAGTTGATCTCTATTCGTATATTAATTTTATACTTTTGACCATATATATATAAAATTCATTGTGCCGGGATGAAATTCAAATCTTTTATGAGCGGAAATTCAAAGTGTAGAAGATTCTGTGTTTTCTAAAAAAAAAAAAAAAAGAAAAAGGAAAAATCTCACTGCTATTTCGTGACTATAAGTGAAATTAAATCGTTGATTATTGATTGCTGTTATATATATATATATAAGTAAAATTGTTTATAATATATATTAATTATTAATTATAAATATAAAATAACTTTATTAAAAAATTAAATAATATATTATAATTAATATAAATAGTCAAAAATATATTTATTTTTTATTGATAAAAGTATAAAATATTAATAAAAAGTATTTTTTTCTGAATTGGATTTGTTAGACAACACATTAACTATTAATTCTTTTTTTAAAATGAATGTTACATTAATCAAATAAATCTTTTACAAGTCAAAAGGTAAAAGAATCACTAAAACACGGAAAAACAAACTTCATCTGAATATATGAAAATAACTTATATACATCAGTGTATATATCTAATTAATAAAAGAGTATAATTTGATTAGGTGATTATAAGTCTTTATTTTTTATGTCGATATATTATTAAATAGGTGGATAAGAAAATAATAAATACTTATTGTAGAAAAGTTTTATAAATATAAATATATAATGTTTTTACAAATATAAATTACGTATATACATACATTTTTTATATATAATTGTATATTTCTTGTTTATATATTAATAGATATTGTATAATAATTTTATTTGACATGTCATATAATTAAAATTTATAAAAATATTTCAAAAGGAAAAATTAAACAAATCACGGGTTGTGAATCTCCACAAAGACGAAGCAAAAAAAAAATTCCATTAAGAGGGGAGACACGAGGATAAGATGACTTCTTGCCTACTTAGTTTCAATTTTTTTATCAGTTCAATTGAAATTTTATTAAAATTCAATAAATTAAATTATGTCAATTTGAATAAAATGAAAATAAAATTATTTTTTTCTCAATTTGATATTATTTAATTCAAATTGATCTGTTAGAGCCTTTAAATCGGCTTGAGATTAAATATAGTTAGCTAAATTTTTTTGAAAATATATATCCTTATTCTATATACAATTATATTCATGTAAAATATTTATAATTAAATTCATGTTATAATTTCAACAAATATATTTGTTACTTGAATAATATATAATGAATAATTTATATGATATGCAATATAAATAATAGTTGAATATATTTTAACATTAGTAATTAAATTTGTTTGGTCTATTCAATTTAAAAATGATAAAAATTAAAATCAAAATCAAAATATCTAAAATTTTAAATTGAACTAAATTTGTAAAATTTAAATTAAATCAATATATAGTTAATTTTAGTTTAAAATTTATTTGAGATCACAATTTGTCATTTGTCAAGTTTAGAATCAATCAATATATATTATTAATTTCAATTTTAGAGTTCATTTTAAACTATTGTTTACTATCAAATAGTTGTGTATAATGCAAGCATGTATGTGTCATTATTTTATATTGTATTATAGAAAATTGTCATATTAAAAATTTTAAGTAAGAAATTAGAAAAATTAATTGGCATATAAAAAATACCTTTTAAATAGAGAATTAAAAAAAAGTTAAAAAGTAAAATCTTAAACAATAAGCGAAGACTATATAAAAAAATATTTAAATAGAAAATTAGAATAATTTAAGATGTACAAAATCTTAAAATTTTAAATAGAAAACTTAAAATCTTAAAAAATAAAAATTTTCAATAATAAGTCAAGATTTAATTAATTTCATTGATTATTCAATATTACGATTATATAAGAGCTAACAATATTGTAATAAATTGACAGAAGATATGAATCAATGAATAATTTTTTGTTACAACTCTCATATGTGTGTGTGTGTGTGTGTGTGTTAGTTTTATTTTTTATTATAAAATTTTTAATATTTTTTGTTTGATTGACTAGGAGAAATTATTTGGTTCAAATTTAATAAATTTTCTCTTGAAATTGTATTATATCATATTAAAGTTATGAGTTAATAGACAATTTTTATTATAATTAATTTCATAAATAATTATAAAATTTGAGAAATTTATTTTATTATTTTATTTACTTAATAATAACTTTGTAAAATAATAACTAATGATTCAATTAATTATTTATTTATTTATAAATATAAATATTAAAATATATTTAAAATTGAACTAGTTTATTTGAAATAATTGGTTGCTAATACCTTCACCAACCTTTGTACCATCCAAACCAAAACCGGTGACCCTCCATACACCAACTATAGCTGACCTTAAATATTTAGGATTTTCAATTAATTTTTTCATAAAAAGTTAAGATTAGAAAAAATTTCCAATGAACTCTGAACCAAAACCTACTCCTAAAATCAAGGAGTCCTACATGCAAATGTCTTTCTCCACAGTATTGAAAAACCTACGCTAGAGACCCAAAATCCATTAAGTACCATGATGATAAATCCTATCTCAACCTACCTAGATAAAGCCACAACCTCAATCTCATCCTTTTCTATGGTCAATTCATTCTCAAGAGATGATCCATCAGAATCATCTGCCTCAAAATTCTTAGAAGAACTTGAGTTTGAATCATCAGGAGAAGAAGATGAAGCTCTAGCCCAATTCACTATAGATCCTCTTCCAATCCCCCCTCAAATGAACAATCAACAAATAATCCAACATACGCAGTTGAAACACCTAAAGATATGGATACCAATCCTAATGGTATTCCAAGATCTTATGTTCCTTCATCTAGTAGAGGTATTGGTTTACTCTGGATGATATCTCCCCAACAGAATATAGGGATAGATTCCAGGAGTTTAAAATATGGATTGATACACAGATAAAGAAACCAGATGTAGTTCTCCAAAAGGTCCTTGAAGAATTCGTTACAAGGCTCATAGGAAAGCTTTAGGATTGGCAAATTGCTTTAGACGAATATTCCAAACTTAAAAAAAATCAAAGTGCTAGTGCACCAGAATTTTTATCCTACTATTATCATGAATTTGTTGGAAAACCTTAAGACTTTACAGAGATAGCTCGAAATGAGTATTTTAATATGAAGTGTTGTTCACTATTGAAAAGGGATCCAAGCCTCCATTAAAGAATGTCAAAGAAGTTTTATCAATTGAGTAAATGGTCAAATCCAAATCTAAAACAAGCATTCGTTACTTATTTTCCTGATTCTCTAGTAACATCAATGCAATCTCCGATTTAACAAAAGGATAAGACGAATGATTTATCTTTTAGAGAAATATATCAAATCATGATATAAGCCCTGGAAAGATTGTGTGAACACATAAAGGTGATAACTCAAATGTTAGATAGACAGAAGGATTCTACTCTAAACCTATCGTGCAAAAGACCGGATTTGTTGATAAAATGCAATGGTAACTCAAAGAATTGTTACTGCCCTTCAAAAAAGAAGAAACACTATTTTAAAATGAAAGGATAAAAAAATCTTCAAAGAAAAAATGGTGCTTTTTTAAGAAAAAGAAATTTCGAGGGAAAAAGAACTCTGATAGATGTTATATATATGGAAAGAAAAGGTATTGTGCAAAGAACTGTCCAAACAAGCTAAGATAGGCGACGAAGATGATTCAATAGATTCAAATCTCAACAACAGTTGATATGGATGATGCAGATATTGAATCTCTTTTTTCTATTAATGATGAAGCCTCACTAGATATAGTTTTTGCCAAACAGGATTTTTCTTCTTCAAAAGATGAGATAGAATATCATTACACATGTCATTTCCATTCTATCAATTTTATAACCCTTCATTCTTATTGTCCTATAGAATTGGTAGAGCAAATGGATTTCAAAGAAGGTCATCTAGTTATCTTGGTGTATGTTCACATTCCTCCTTAAAAGTATGCCAAACCTATCAAGACAGTTGCATTCATGGATATATGAGCTTATTTGTCTATGTTAAACCCTAAAATCTTACTTACAAGGTATTGGAAGCCTCATAAGAAGTACTTCAAAGCTGCCACTAGAGAAATCTTCCATACTAACCTAATCGTATCCAAACCCATTACTATTCAGTTCTTTCCTAAATACAAGATTCACACTAAGCTTTAGGTTCAGCCTTAACTGACAAAGTTTTAGTTGTTGGATTTGATCTCTATTGGAAATTATCAATACTAAGAGTTCTTCCGAAAAGGCTTACGTTCAAAAATTATTTTCAGCCGTATACCTCAGTTAACTCTCTGTTCATGGCCCAAACACTTTTAGCCCAAGGTCCATTAGCCTTTACCACAATCTAGCAAGATATCCAAACCCACTGTTGTGTAAATAACCATACAAAATTCCTAACCAAACACCCAAGCCTATTATGGACTAACTTGGATTTCTTCATCTCTTTACCCTTTAAACAAAATAAAGATATAAACTTAACAAAAGCAACCCATCCAGGAATGAATCTAAATGATTTAGCCTTGGCCTATCATGAATGCTCCCAACTCATAGCCCAAGGGATCAGTAAGCCAACCAAATCAGATTGGGCCTATCAAGCATTTTAACAAATAAAAGATTAGAATAAGTTCGTATGAAGAAAAGACTTGTGATTGACTATCAACCTCTAAATTACTTTTTAAATGATGATAAATTTCCTCTTTCAAAAATTTCATCTTTATTTACTCATTTATTACATGCAAAGTATTTTTTTCAAGTCTGATCTTAAAACAGGTTTTCGACAATTTGACATGAAACTAAAAAAACATCCCAAAATAGTTTTTTGGATTTCAAACAGGCACTAACAGTGGACAATTAAGCCTTTTGGACTCAAAGTGGCTTCATCACTCTTTCAAAAAGCAATGACACCAATATATGAGCCAATCCTCCACAGTGCTCTCATCTATATTGATGGCATCCTACTTTTTTAGTAGACCAAAAGTCTCATCAACAGGTCCTGATGCAATTTGTTGAATTGACATAAAAGTATGGAGTAATACTGTCATCCACCAATATGCATGTGGTGCAAAAGAAAATAGAATTTTTGGGTTGTTTTTCCAAGATGGTCAGTACAAATCTAGTCCATATATTGGAGTTGAGTTGTTAAAGTTTCTTGACAAGAATCTCACTCATAAGCATGTATAACAATTTCTTAGAATTGTTAATTATTTGAGAGACTTTATTCCACAGTTCTCGAAAAAGGCAAATACTTAAAAAGATCCCCCATAATGGACAGATGAACAAACAACCATTATCAAGATTCTTAAAGCAGAGATGCAAAACTTGTCACCATTACAGATTCCTTTTACAGGGAAAAAGATACTATAGATAAATGCAAGTGATTACTACCGGGGTGTAGTCCTCTTAAAAGAAAAAAAACAAATAAAAAAGGATATACGCCTATACTAGTGGAAAATTCAATGATTTAGAACTCCATTATCACTCAACTTTTAAAGTGATATTGGTAGTAAAAAATGAATTAAAGAAATTTAAATTCCATTTGATCGAGCACCCCTTTAGAGTTCTTATATACTGTTCTTTTTTTCCCAAGATGTTTGAATTCAAAGGAAAAAATTTGTTACATCCTCAATTACTTCGCTGGAAACACTGGTTGAACATATAAAAAGGGACAAGAACCTAATCTCTGACTTTTTATCAATGCCTCAAACAATCTCTCTCATCCATAAGGAACAAACCATTCCTTTGATTCTTATGGTTTCTTCAACCTGCTCCTTTTTCGCTCACTTACCATACTTAAAATATGGAGAACCTCTAGAAGTTCAATTTCCTACAACCTACACCCTAATTTCTCAACTTGCCAAAAAAAAAGTCCTAATCCAAAATGTATAGTCTTGTTTTTCCTAAACATACTAGGTTCTCACCCTGAGTACCCTTTCTTGAAAATCTACTTCTTTTTAGATTTTTCAATAGGAAATGATGGTTCATGGTCCTGACCATAAGCTTTTCTCACATTTCTATAATATTTCTGCCATCAGCATAACATAATAATTGAAGTTTGACCTTATCACCTTTGGTCTTACTTAACAGAGATAAAAAGAAAGATAAGGAAGAATCAACACTTGATCACTTTTCTCGAATGGTTTCAATCTCTAGACTAATAGATCTTAGTTTGCCATACCAATTTCAAATTTGTTAAGCCATAATAGCTTTTCATAAAAAGGTCATTTATACCCTTCATAAACCTTGTCTAGTAGGAATTTCAAGAACAAAAACAAGACCAATGACATGTTTCCACTTCTATGGAGAGAACCAGTTATCACTCTGTGATGCACTAGACCACCATGAACAATTTCATGAATTTCAAAGATTCATGTGCGGACAAAATAAAGTAGTTCTAAAAGAAATATGGTCGTCCTTATCAAAAGATGCCCCTTGAGATTTCTTGTCATATGGATATCATAAGAAACTTATGGCAGACAAGAGAAAGTGGCTTAAGACACCTATGTCACAATGCCTCCAAAGTGATTTGACTGAGAAAGAATATATTCTAGATCTAGACTCATATGACTACTACATGAGACATGAGGACCCGACAGAAAAAAATTTCATTAATAGTGATGAGTCGGAGTACTACAATATGAATATGTCCCCATCACATGAGTCAATAATTAAGTGAGAACTAACTGCATTAAACATATGTAAAATAAAGGTGTGATTGATTTACTTTTATTTTTCTTTCCAGTTGTAATGATAAGATTTGATCTTATCTCTTGTACTAGTGTACCTTTGCTACATCCACATAAGGAGCATTAGTTTGTATGACTGAAGAAGAAAACCCTCAAGATAGACACTACCTATTATATAAATAAATCATGGCTTCTAAATCTCTTGCCCAAGGCTTTGCATAGATCACTAATTTCTTTTTCAATCTTTATATCTACCTTTTGTTGCCAGTTTTCCTGTTATGAGTACTAAGAGGACAAGTGTTTTTATTGAAGGTCTTGGAGAAATGTTTGTTTGTTAAGCACAAATCATAATCGTATTCATAGCAGGTGTATTATTGGCATCAAAGCCAAATGTTTGTTCATTCATAGAAGGAAAATTAGTTGATTTATGTAAAGCTGAAGACATTCTTACTAATCATAGAACCATCCATTGACAGCTCACAGCAAACACCTACTATTCTCTTAACTATTATCATTCCTCCTCCACCCACCTATAAATAAATAATAAAAAACTATATTAATTTGACATTGTATCTGGTAAAAACTATAAATAAAAATTTTTAAATAAATAAATAATTATATTTTTTGTAAATATATATTATTTATTTAATTATTTATATTTTATAATAAATAATTTAATTTTATTAATATTTATAA
The DNA here is from genome assembly GCA_949677035.1 of Omphalea diandra. Classification (NCBI taxonomy): domain Eukaryota; kingdom Viridiplantae; phylum Streptophyta; class Magnoliopsida; order Malpighiales; family Euphorbiaceae; genus Omphalea; species Omphalea diandra. Next base: position 693 of record CATIWR010133187.1, on the reverse strand, counting down.
ATTTATTTTATATTATATATTAAATTACAACCATTATAATGCGTACCAGCTACTTTCATAAAAGAGACCATAATATAAATAGAAATGTAGACACCAGAAATGAGCATTATGGATAATTCATATAACCAACCCAAAGTGACAAGGCATCATGTGCAGGCGGTGCATTACCTGCCTGCATGCTCTCATCCAGGGGAGGCTCCCAACCGTGAAAGCCCTTTTCATATTTGTCAGGTTTTATATATATATATATATATATATATATATATATATATATATATATATATAATTTTACCATTTTGAAACATCTCTCTCCTTTTAAAAAAAAATTCTTTGGTAAATTCATTTTGAAATATCTATGAATCTGATAAATAGAATCTGATATGTTTTGTCCCTGTTTTCTCGCTATCATCTTCTCTGTACATCCACTGACACGTGGGTCCTTTCATGCCCTTTTTCAGTTACTTCTCCGTTTCTCCATCTAGCCAATTGCAGATTCCTCCCTCTTTTTGGTTAGTTCTTCTTTTGTGATAAAGAAATTTGAGTCAAGGGTTATATATATATATATATATATATATATATATATATATATATATATATATATATATATATATATATATGTGGTGGAGTGTGAGGTGTGGATAGATAGTGGGGGGGGGGGTTATGTTTTGTGTAAAAAAAAAGAGGGTGTTATAG
>CATIWR010133169.1:0-10335 GCA_949677035.1 Omphalea diandra | reverse complement strand
GGATCGCAGCCGAGAATGACACTGCGATTTTGCCTGCTTGATTTTCAGCATGTATTAACATGAATCGCGGTCGCGAATCTCTAGGTTGCAGTCGCGATTTACATGTTACTTTAGAATTCATCAACTTCTTCATTTCTCCTTGAGGGATTGATTCAATTCTGCAACAACAACACTTATTTGAAATATTAGTGATGATCAATCTACTTTGTCAAGATCAAAAGAGGTTCTAAACCTAGGATTGATTATCCTAGTTCAACACACTTGAGTAAGGTTTTGTGTGAGCCTAGAAACACAAAGTGTAAGAGTTGTGTGTGAGCCACAAACACATTGTACATGTTTGGTGTGAACTTAGAAACACCATTTTGAGTTGAATGGAATTCCCAATTGAGAAGAATTGGGGAGTAGACGTAGGGTTTGTTAACACCCAAACCACTATAATAATCTTATCTTTAGTGCTTATACTTCTTCTCAATTCTCTAAACACCTAACCTTCCCTACAATTTTTTTTAATCTCCCACCAATTCAACCCCCCCACCCCCTCCCTTCTTAGTGCACTAGGGCCAATAGAATAAATTTTTACACACTTGAAAAAATAGGAATTTCTTTATGAGATGTTTCAATAATACCATTTTAAGCTAGAGGAAACGTCTCATATGCTAAAACACCTTTCCAATAAAAAATCCTAAAACTTGGCAATTTTAGGGAAATGACTAAGGCATGTTGTGGTGACTCCATTATTCCTCATCCATAACTTGATTTACATTTACTCTTGTCACCCATTTTGTGCCTTATAAAAAATACTCTTTAGAGAGTATTAATATCCTTTTCTTCTTCAACCCATAACCTTTATTATAACTATATAGCCTAAAATAATTTTTTTTCTTCTCCCTTAGCAAGAGAATAAAGCTAGGGTATGGTTATGTGGTGATGTGTTGTGTGTTGGGTCATTCATATGCATATGTGCGAATTGGAAGAATTGACAAAAAAGGTCCATTCATTGTTATGTTATACCATAAAAGATCAATTCAAATTGAGGGTGGCAATCTTGATATGTTAATCTTGCTCTTATTTATGCACATATATATGTGTGTGTGTGTGTGTGTGTGTGTGTATGTACGTGTGTAGACATACACATACACACACACACACACACACACACACACACACATACACACACATATATATGTATGTATGTATATATGTATAAAGAAAAAGCAAAATAAAAGAAAAAGAAAGAAAGGAGAGATCAAACCACCAAGGGAAAATAAAAAGGGTAGTATGGGCTCTTGCAAGGAATGGGTATGGACAATGCACATGAAATGTCTACTTCACATCATTAGTGTAGTTATTCTCTTAGCAATTATTCTCTTATTTTTGGACTTGACCACTCTTTGGTAGCTTAACTCCAAACCTTACCTTACAAGCTATGAAAAACCTCATGATCCTTAACGTTGCTAGGTTAGCGGAGAAAAGTGAATTACTCTTGCCTATGGTCATAAGTGATTCCTAAGAATCAAAGAAGAATCTATTTAATGTAAGTATGAAAAAGGATTAAAATATTAAATGAATATGATGCCAAGTCACACACACACTATTGTATTTGATTGATTGCAAATTATACTTGATTTGTTTGAAACTTATTATTATTAGGAGTGTAATTACTTGATTAATGAAAATCATAGTTATAGCTGAGATAAATCTTCTCTTTGAAATGTTGAGACTCAATCCTAACTATGGAAGTTGTAAAATTTTGCATGTATAAGGAAGGTAATTGCTTGAGGATAAGCAATAATTCAAGTTTAAGAGAATTTATTTAGCATCATAATTTCCATATTATTATCCTAAAAATCCATGTATTACCACTTAATTTTGCATATTAATAGAACTAGTGCATGTTAATTGGTGTTTTATAGGTAAAAAGTTAAGAATAAGCAAAGTCCAAGTGAAATAGGATGAGGCATGACCGTGTGGTCAAGGCATATGGTCATGTGCCTTAGAAACATCAAGAAGGCAGAGGAGAATCAAAATGCACAACCTTGAAACATGGTTGTGTGTCTTGAAGAGTTAACATAATAAATATAAGAGCACAGTAATGTCACGATATCGTGCAATTGTGAGCCTCGTTAAAAGTTAGATTTGTAAGTTATAAGTAGCAAGGATTCTCTTCCTTTTTCATGCACCCAAGCTTTCTTTTCTGAAGACAAGAGTTGAGCATTATTTAAATGGAGAAATAAGCCAAAATTAGGGTATGAGCAATTAATCTAAAAAAGAGAACAACGCTTAACAAGTATCAAGAGTTCAATCAAAGAGTTAGAAAAGAGAGAGAAGTTGCAAGCAATTAAGGAGATCAAGAAGAAGTTCATGGCTACGCTTGGGATTGATTTGATTATTTTCATTTCTTATACTTTTCTTAATATGAACTAAAATACTTTGGGCTAGGATTTTAAATAGATCTTGTGTGACTTATATTGGTTTTTCTTAATTTAAGTCTTTTTGGTTTCATTCATTACTTGTGCTAGTAATTATTGAGTTTTATACTTTTAATTAGTTGGTCATTAATCACATTAGTTTCATGAATTGACAATCGAGAGATGTTTTTCATAGATTGGACCCTTCAAAAATTCCCTTATTTTATTGAGTTAAGGATTAACTAAGTCTAAATGCACTTTACTAAATTCTATTTTTGATTTGAGGTCTACTTAAAATCAATTTGTCAAATTACAGTGTACTCAATTAGAAGCTTTGGATATAATTTAAAATCACATAAAGGTTTGAATTTTTTATTAATTAAGTTAATTTTTTATCATAATTTTTTAAAGGATTTAATATGTAAAAAAATTTATCACAATTTTATTTATTTTTCATGGTAAAATCACATATTAAGACAAATCTAATTTTATCACATAAATTTTTAATATAATACACAAAAAAAATTTTATAATGAATAATTTTATATTATTGAACATTATATGTTTGTTTGTAAATTAATTTAAATTATGATATATGGCTTGAATATAATTTTATATGGACTTAATTCAATTGTTTTCATTATATTTAGTCATTTGCTTAAAAAATAAATTATATTTAATTTATTATGCATTTAAATAAAAACAAAAATTAATCAAGTTTTGTTTTATATAAAATCTATCTTATTAAAAATAATTTTTTAAGAGAAAATTTTTATTTATCTCTTACAAATTATAAGAAAATATTGAATAAGTGATAAAAATTCAAATTGACATTTTTAAATTTTAAAACAAATGACCATGTAACATTCATATCCACATTCATTGGCAGTATCACATGAACATATTCATTGCATAAATGATATGAAATCCCACATGAACATATGCATTGGATAAAATGATCATTTAGATATGTGAATTGGATAAACACGATGATGACACATGCACCATTGCATTTGGGACACTTGAACATATATGTAGTGTTTGTATAGTTGCATGACAAATTGTTTTATATTGTGTGCATGTTATAACATCATAAATAATGGTGTTATAGAGCTTATTTTAAAGTATAAGGAGCATCTAGAAATTAGGAGATGGATAGAGGTGCTTAAGGAGTGAAGAAGAGGGACTAAAAAAGGAAAGTGATCTTTCAACCAATAGGAATGCAACGCCATGATGTTGTCTTTTTGCAATAAGCTGACAAGACCCTTTAGGATCAAAATTAAGGGGTTAGACGTGAGTTATAGCAGGAGAGAGAGAGAGAGAGAGAGAGAGAGAGAGAGAAAGAGAAAGAGCAAAGGAAGAAAGAAAGAAAGGAATAAGAAGAAGAAGGAGAGGAAGAAGTGTGGGCAGCCTAGGAAAGAATCCTAAGGTTTTCTAATTCTAAGACAATAGGTAAGTTAATTTATCTTCTTCTTAACTAAAATTAACTTCTCATGACATGTTAATCATGCATGGTTAGTGAGAATTATGAAGTGATTGAGGTAGAGCTCTTGGATGGAAGTTGAAATTCAAGAGAACAAGAGCTGTTTGTATTGGATTTTGATGTTAGAACAGGATTTTGTAACCATGATTTCATAACCCTAGAAAAGGAATTAGGGAAAGTTCAAAATATTAAAGTTGTAGCTTTATATCACATATAAATTCATATGAAGCAGGTTTGTTTGATTTGGTGTGTGTGAGGAGTTATGGATCCTTCATTAGGGCTGGTTCATAATCAACTGAGATGACCTCAGTCTTTATGTTTTCTTATATTTTGATGGCCTTATATTCTAATTTTGATAAAGTGTAAAACATGAAATTTGTAGGGTTATATCCCCTCTAAATACCTATAAAGAAGTTTTGATTGATTTATTGTGTGGAAAGAGATAGGGCTTATTGATTGGGACAGACCCTATACCTTGATGAAACCCCGCCTTTCTTTTAATTCTGTTTTCCAAGAATTTGATGGCCATAGATTCATAATTTGATGATGGTCCAAACTTGAAAGTTGTATATTTATGTCTGATATATATACCTGTGAAATTTTTTTGCCAAATCCACCCTGGTTGTTGAGATATTGTCCCTTCATCATGACTATTTGTCAACATGTTATAAACCTGCTCACCCTGAGATTGATCCTTTGTTTTGGTGACCTTATAGACTGAATTAGGCAATAATTAAAACATGAAAAAATGTTCCTTTCTATTCTTTGTAACTAATGGTAGATTATTATTACAATTGGATTTGTACAATTTGAGATACACCCAAGAATGTAAGACCTAGTCAGACTAAGATGACATTGTAATAGGGAAAATTTTAAAAATTCACTACATTTTTTGTGTGTCTGATATTGGCTTGAAATTTGAATATGTTGTCTCATTATGTGTCTAGTTTATTTTAAAAAAGAATAAACTCATTTGGATAAGTATATATAGAGTTATTGTTGTGAGAGTGTAGCAAGCTTAGGCTGCCATATAAGGAAAATATGCATAAACACTAGGTCCACTTGTATGAATCATGCCATAGTTGCATACCAAGCATTCATAATCATTTTGACATACTTATTACCATGTATGTATTAAATATTAGGATCTCAAAACTTTGAGGAAGCCCTTGAGAGAGAACCAAACCTACCATAAAGATTGGCCACATCAAAAGGTGAGTAAAAACTATGATTAGATTCAATGTGTGTGTGTGATAATTTTACGATGTGATTATGTTCTATTACATGTATATATGATTAAATTATTACATTTTACATGTGAATACAAGTCAAGTGAGAATCATATGCTCTTAATGATTACTTGGTATACCATTTGTGAATGAGCACTTGCACAAAGAATTAAAAGGGTGTTGTGACCGACTTGTCAAACACTTGCAAATCACATGGAAGATGTACCAATAGGTCCCATTGGCACATGTCATTGATCAAATGAATCACTTGTTATATGCTAGCCAACAAAATCAAATGTCACTTGAATCATATAAATTCCCGGGAGCATGGTTACGATAAAAATTAATCTATTGCACTTGCACTTCCATAGTCAAATGTTATGCTTGTAATGTACCTTGATGATATTTGATTATTGGATGTGACATAAGAATCTGATTATTGTTTGCATTCATTGGGTTGCGACTCACCGGATCGCAATTATATTTTTCAGTTACCGAAGAATAGGGATTGAACACTTTGGTGCTTAGAGTTTTGCATTGATACACATGGACCACAAGTCGTTGATTGAATTTCAATTCTCTCTCTTCTTGTGCCATGTACATACATTTAGATAGGAACTAGTTATGACCACTAGTCTTGACATTAGTTAACATATATGTACATTAAATACATGTTTGAGTGTGTATGTATGATGAATAAAACCTTTATGCATATGTATTTTGGACATGAATACTATGAGTTTTGTAATGAAAATGGTCATTACAGACTGAACCTAACCTAACCTGAAATATCAATTTTAAGAGTAAACTTGAACCCAACCTGAACCTGACCTGAAATTTTTTATGCATGCATGGCTCGATGGATGACCCAACCCAAAAATGATCCGACTTGAAATAACCGGACCTAATCTGTTTTCCACCTCTATTCCAAATACTAACAAATTTAAAAGACATAGATAAGTAATATAATTATGAAAATATAAATTTTAATATGGTTGATTAATCCTTCATTAGTAATTAATGTAACTTAAATTTAAGAAATAATTATTAGATACATAATATTTAAAAGTTTTAATACATCTGTAAATAATTATTATTAATATTGAAAAGGAAATTACTAATTACTAATAAAGTTTGACTTTTGTAAAGAAATTAGAAACCTAAAATTAGTAAATGGAATATAATACTACCCAAGCAGTTAGGGGCTAGGCCCAAGCTAAGTCTAGTACCACATAGGGTCCAATTCAGTTCAACACATAAACCCACATAACCAATTTGGCCCTTTAGCAAAACAAGCCAGCCAGTAAGCATAGCTTGATCCATGCAGAGGCACTCTACCCACAAAGCATAGTGACCACAATTCCAAGGGAACCTACATTTCCTCATCAGAAAACTACACAGACCTAGCCAGAGGCAACCATTAACCTCTCTTTACAAGGATACAAACCTCCTATATATAAAGGACCATAGGTATCTTTCATTTATTCTTTTACAACTACACATATTTAGCCTTAACCCAACCCGACTAACTTAGTTATCAGAGTGGGTTTTCGATTAATAGTCAGACCCCCTCTAAATTTTTTCGTCTTATAGGTAACTTAGTTGAGCTAGCTCTTTGCATTCAAGAGAGCTCGACTGAATCGATACCCCCTAGTAGGTAACTCAACATCATTGGTGCGATGAGCATGGATCTACTCTAACAAACCTTTCGAGCTTCAGCCATGACTTCTCCCACTGGCCCAAAAAACTGCCAAACAAAATACCAAACCAGCATCCTAAAAAACACTCTCGTCCCAAAACCCCTTGCCATTACCTCTCCTGCCATAAGATGAACCTAAACACTCAGCCTCACAAAACATTGACCTATGACCTTTAAGCCACCGCTAGGTTTATGGTCGCTTATGCCGACTCCACAACAATACTAAAATGGCTTGAGCGAACCTTGTTGCAAAGGGAGTGGCTCTCCCCCACTAACAACCATAACAACCAAACAAGGACAAACCCCTCATTTACCTCCCTCACCCAAGTGTATAGAGAATATGACACTAGATGAATATAGGAACAAGCACTTAAAGACATACAATAACATAAGGTAATCCTCATACAAAACATTAGAAAGCTGAGCTACATGAACAATAAGTCCTTGTTGGGATGAAGACATTCTGTAAAGAAAAATTATGGAAGCTGTTAGACGGGCTCAGGGTAAGGAAAATTTTGCACTTGACTACCACGCCTATGACCATAACCCCTTAGTTGTAGAAGTAAGGGTTGAGCCTATTCCCCATAATTTTAAGATGCCACCAATAGACAACTATAATGGGACATCTGACCCTAAAAGCCACCTTTACAGGTTTTAGTTTAGGATGGAGCTTTCTAACTTCTCAGATGACCTACTATGTAAGATCTTCCCCATCACCCAGGAAGGAGTCGCTCAGGATTAGTATGAGAACCTTATCCACTACTCATTTTATGGTTTTGCTAAATTCGCCTAGTATTTTTATAGCATCTCTGTCCTCATTCACTAGTATTCTCACATGAACATATTTATTACATAAATGATTTGCAATCCCACATGAACATATGTACTGGGTAAATGATTATTTAGATATATGAATTAATAAGCATGGCAAAGGCACCTGCACCATTGCATTTAGGGCACTTGAATATATATGTGATGTTTGCATAGTTCATGGCAAACTTATCATATATTGTGTTGGACTAGGTTGGTCAAACCTAAGTCATAAGCCTCTTTTGATATTGACAATGGAAATCGATTAGTTCTATTATTTTGTTCAATTGTTGTTTTTGTAGTATATAAGTTAGTTTTTCATTGAAAGTTCGAGGAAAGGCTATATCTCTAACTTTGAGGAAGACATCCAAATTCATGGTCAGGAACCTGTAATTCACGACCGGGATCTTGTAACAAGGATGGATGAAAATAGGCCAGAAGAATTTGCATATGAATTCTCCACTACGATTTAGCTGAAAAAAGCTTGATTGACTTACAGAGAGATTCATGGTGGTGTTTGCATCTGAAGTCACAACCGTTAATTTCATAGTTAATAGGAGGGAACCAGGTTTACAACTAGATCACTCCAAGTGTCCAAGGCAATTGTTGGAATATCAAAAATCGTGAGGGCAAAGTAGATGTCATGCTCGTGACTCAAGAAAATGTTATCTCCTCACCAAACAAACGAATTCGCGATCTCTGTCGTGCCTAGGAAGGAATTAAATCACGACCACAACTTTTGGTTAGATGGTCAAACATAACAAATATATTTCTTGAGTGACCAATGGGTGAAAGACATGTGGACTAGTCGTTAGACATAGAATGAGGTTCTCTCTCACGATTTCAAGCTTCCTAGCATAAATTGGAAAATCAAGACCATGAAATGCCAGTCATGACCGTGACTTTTGTTTGACAGGCATTTAATACAAAATCTACCTAGCTTACCTTAAAGATTTAGGCATAGTTTGTTAACATCTCTTTGGTGGATGTTGGCTATAAATACTCCACCAAACATATGTAAATGCAAGAGAATTTCATTTATTGTAACTAAACTCATGCAAATTTGATTCATAACTTCTTATTCCTTGTGAATTCTTGATCGTTTGGTGTTAGCATTAAACACCTTTGTAATTAGGTTGAGAGTTAAACTAAGCTTTCAAAACTCCTGTAAAGGTTAAAGTGTAAGTCTGTCCAAAACACTTGAGTGAGGTTTTATGTGAGCCTAGAAAAACAAAGTGTAAGGGTTGTGTGTGAGCCATAAAACACGATTATATAAGTTTGGTGTGAGTTTGAAAACACCACATCTTTAGTTGAGTGAAATACCCAATTGTGTAGAATTGAGGAGTGGACGTAGGCTTTGTTAACACCCAAACCACTATAAACATCTTGTGTTCATTCTCTCTACTCCTTCTTATTTATCTAATCTCGTTACCCTTCCTCTAAAATTTTTAATCTCCCACTAAACTTTTCTAGTTTTGATAAAAAAGGTAAGTGATTTTATCTTCTTCTCATACGAAATTCCACCCTCAAGATGTGTTAAACATGCATAATTAGTAAGAATTATGGAGTAATTTAAGGTGGAGCTTATGTATGGAAGTTAAAGCTCAAGAGAAACAAGAGTTGATTGTGTTGATTTCATTGTTAGAGTAAATTTAGTACCCATGATTTCATAACCCTAGAAGAGTAATTAGGGAAAGTGTAAACTATGAAAGTTGTAGTTTTATGCCTCATCTAAATGCATATGAAATAATTTTGCTTAATATAGTGTGTGTGAAGAGTTAAGGCTCCTTCATTAGCACTGGTTCATAACCTATCGAAATCTCCTCAGTATGGTTGTTTTCATATATTTTGATGACCTTATGTGCTGATTTATACAAAATGTAAAATATAAAATTTATAGGTTTATATCTTATATAAATTTCTATAAAATAGTTTTTCTTAATTTATTGTGTAGAAAGAGATATTGCTCTTTTATTATGATTGATCTCGGACTTGATGAAGCCTGTTTAATCTCTTAATTCTATTTTTCGAGAATTTGATGGCAATAGAATGAGAATTCGGTGATGTGCCAAACTTGAAAGTTTTAGATTTATGTCTCATATGTATGCCTGTAAAATAATTTTTTCAAACATATAGTGGGTGAGGATATATTGATCCTCAATTTTAATTGATTTTCAATATATTAAAACCCTCTCACCTTGAGATTGAACATTTATTTTGGTGACTTTATAGACTAAATTAGACAATGTGTTAAACATGAGAAATGTTCCTTTATTGGTAAATCAGCTTTGTAAATGGATTTATACAATTTGAGATATGGCTATGAATGTAAGATCTAAGCATATTGTGATCACATTGAACTAGGTCAGAATTTAAAAATTCAGCATATTTTCTATAAGCCTTATATTGACCTAAATTTTGACTATGTTATCTCATTATATGTCTAGTTTATGTAAAAAAAAGAATAAACTTATTTATGTGTGTATATATATATATATATATATATATATATATATATATATATATATATATATATATATATATATGTTGTATTTATTTAGAGTTTGCGATATCCTGAAGCCTAAAGGTTGATTCTTTTTTTTTTTTTTTTTCAGCCCCACCTGGTACTTGGATTGATTTCACAAATCATTAAGGTATTTAACTTTAGTTTCTTGCTTTATCCAAGTAACTGCATATTATGGAGCA
>CATIWR010133147.1:0-13920 GCA_949677035.1 Omphalea diandra | reverse complement strand
GATCCGTTGTATAACTAAGATTATTGGTGTTGATTCTTGAGGATGATAAGGGTCAGCCATAAATTGAGTTGGCACTTCTTCTTCAAATGATGATTCAAGCTCACTATCATATGAAAACTCAGAAGCTGATGGTTCAGATGATTCATTTTGGGTGTGAGAGTTTACCATTGAAATGGATGAGATAGAGATTGTAGCCTTTTCTAAGTAGGACGTGATAGGGTTCATCATTAAGGCTTTTGGTGCCTCATCTTTTTTTCTAGAAAGGTTTTTCTATGGTTTATGTGAAGGATGTGACTTACATAGGGTGTCGTGGGTTTTATTAGGTGTTGGTTCAGGGTTTATAGGAAACTTTTTTTTATCTTAATTTCTTATGAAAAAAATCAGTAGAGAGTCTTAAGTGCTCAAGTTTTGTAGTGGTTGGAGTGTTTATTGTGGTTAGTTTTAGGACATATGAGGTAGGAACGATATTTAAAAGGGATCATAAAGGATTGGTTTTGAATGGGTTGACTAAGCTAATTGTTTTTCGATATCCTTTTCAATTCTTGGCAATTGCTCTTTTAGCCTCTGAATTTTTGTTGCCTTTTTACTGACTTCACTAGGTCGTGTTCTATGATTAATCATCATCATGATCTCCTTGTGTCTTTCATCAATTTATCTCTGGAGTTTATTCATCAAATCATAAACATCTTTCTGATAACTTGAGACTCTGAGATACATTTATTGCTCCTGCATAACGAATCGATCTACCTTCATCTCCATCTTTTTAAGAATCATGTTTTGGGCTTGAGCATTATTACACTGCCAATTTAATGCGACTTCAGTTAGAGTAATGCTCAAAGGTTGTTCTTTTGAATCTGCACCTGTTGGATTCTTAATATTGGCCATTCTCCTTATTTAGGTATTAAGGTTAGTTTGGTCTAGTAAAGGAGGGAATTCTTCATCAAAATTAGTTGAGAAAAGTTGTTGGTATATGCACATTTATAACAAAGGTTGAGCATTAGGAAGTGGAGCTGAAATAGGTAAAAAAGAAGAAGGTTCCTTTTTTTTTTTTTTATCCATTTTAGGGTTTGTTTATAGTAAGGTAAGAGTTTATTTATTTTAGGTGTAGGATTTGGTGGTAAAGAACTAATTAGACTTGGACCATATTGAACATAGTAGTCAGATTTGCCCAAAGGTTCCCTAAGTAGGCAAATAGATAGATCACCATCTTTATATCTTCTTTTGAATTTTGCTTCAGAACATCTCCCTTTTTCTTTCTAGTACGTCTTGAGCAATCATCTTCATCTTTTGAATCATAACTACAATCTACACAGTAGCAGGTATCAAAGAAGTAATGTCCATCCCTTTCAAATGCATATACAGGTTCTCCATTTGCCATAAAATAAAGGATAGACACATCTTCTTCTAGCTCATAAGAACTTATCATGAACTGAGTAGAGAAAACAAAAGAACTAGATGATGAAAGTGAGGAGGACTTTTGAAATCTTGTTTCTACAGTTTTATCTGTTGTTCTGTAGTAGATTGGCTCAGTCGACTAGATAAGTTGTGTATTTTCATGCATATTCTCATAGTTGGTTATCCATTTCTCTGAAAGCAACTGGAGAAGTTCATTCCTAGAAATTTTTCTAGGGATATGAATACATGTAGGAACATTTTGGGTGTCAACAACAATAAGCAAAACATCATTTTTATGAGGGTAAGAGAGATCTATAGCATGGGTCTGGATTTTGTATATCATTTGATAATGAAGGGTTATTGTTGTAACTGTAGCAACTTAAGGAGTACCAGTGATTTGTATTTGTACTTTCAGAGCAGTGAGTATATGTGGATCTTTGAGAGATAGGTTGAAATTAGGATAAAAAGTGAACATGACAGATCTAACATTCAAGGAAGTTTCTACAGTTTCAATAACAGCTTGTTGATATTTTAAGTACATGTTATCCAATAAAGCAATATGTGCAAATGTAGGTAATCCTTTCCTCTTATGATAACTGATTGCCAATCTTATAGCACCAAAACGAATGTGGGTATAACTCTTAGAATTAATACAAAAATTTTAGGGGGGGAATCTCCAAATAAACAAATTGTTCATCTGTAGCTTGAATATAACACTGGTCTAAGTTAGAGGACTAAACATATTCTTTAATGGCCTTTTGGAGATTGTTTGATCAAAGTTTTAATGGAAGGAGTCTATGAACTTTTGTTCTTTTGAAAAGTATCATATGAGTTAAGGAAGGGAATATTTATGTCTTATATTATTTAGGTATCGGGTATAAAACTTAGCTCATATAAGTAATCTATTTTTACTAGACGATAATCTTTTAAAGGTGGGTGAAGATGAAACAGTAACTGTTAAAGGTATAATTGAAATAATTTTAGAAGAAAAAGAAGTTACAGGTGGAGTCATTGTTGTTTCCATAATGGAAATGGATGCCTTCACATTTACTCTCAATAATTTAAAATTACAAATATAATAATAAAGAGCAAAAATTAAACATATCAACATGAGTTATGAACTAATCATGTAACTCCAATCTCATAACTATCAGGTTTTTCTTGAAAATATTATTTTAATTTTTAAATAAATTTTAAATATTTTATTAATTTAAATCAAGTTTATCAGATCAATTTGCATTAAGTTAATGTTAGATCAATTTGAATTATTTCACATGTTAAATTTAAGTCCATTGAACTTCAAGCGAATCAATTTAGGTCATGTATATTTTAAATTGGATTTAAAATTAACACCTAATTTTAAATATTATGAAATCACCACTGCATGATTTTGATTTCAATCTAAAAGGGATCTGTTGTATCTTTTATTCTTATTATAAATACTGTTTTTAATTATGTTTTCTATTGTGCATATGCCTATTAATTTTTTCTAAATACTTTTTTCTTTTAGTTATCATAATAAGTTTTTTTATTTTATTTACTTTATCACTTTAATTATAAGTGTTTATGGAGCAGCAATTGTCTAATTATAATTTTTTTTTTTTTTTTTGAAAATAGAAAAGCAAACATGAGAATTTTTGCACAATATACTTGGGATAGTCAAAATTTAAAATGAACAGGACAAAGAAAATAACAATGAAGGAAATTAGATTTTTGTTAAGTATATGTACTTAAATAAAGTTTCATGCATATGATCCCGGTTCGAACTCTCACCAGGAATTCTCTGCCTCACTTGAACTAAATTTTTGATAATGATAAATGTAGTTGGCCATTTTGGCTCGAATTTAATTAAGAGAAGTATGCTGAAATTAATTCAAAACTTTTGATAATGAAATTGATTCATATTTTGGAACCATTATCTAATTTTCCTGTCGAAAATAGTAAAGAAAGGGGGACACGGAGATTGAGTGTGATAGGAAACAAGCTCTGGATCTTTAACCCGAAATGACTGGCAAATTACAAGAGCAACACATTGAACTAAATTCAACACACAATATTTGGGCCAGATAAAAATTTTATTTAGGGTTTAAAAAATCAACAAGCTTAGTCCTTTTATAAGTTTTTATCATTTATCAAATTAATTATATATTTAAGATAAAAATATGTTTACATATTATTTATCTTAAAATAAAATACTATTTATTAATCACATATTATAATAAAAAATTTAAGTTCATTAATATTTATAAATTATAAATATATTTTAAATAATTTATTAAATTAACCACTTGTTAATGCACAAAACACAATCGGAGCCCTGCAATGATCCTCATCTACCACCAAATCTTTCAATCCTTCGACGGCGTATTTCTTCCGGTGTGAAGTCGTCAACCTGATGCGGCAATTGACGGGAAGACGATCCATTGCCGCCTCGACTTGTCCCACACATTTCGCATACGCTTAACCAGCCAGAATTATCATATGTACATGCCTGACAACTCCACACTCGACATACGTTCCTTCCTTCCTGCCGACTCCAACCAACAGTTCCCCGACCAGAAATCCGCTGGCGCCTGACTTGAAACAAGCCTCTTAGAAACCTTAAAGGCAGTCTCACTATGTTGGCAAGATTTTTTTATTAAAGTTAACGGGTCTAAACCTGAGTATGTTCCTTTCAACTTCAAATAGAGAAGTCCAGTCAGTATTCCACCAAGGTGGCCAAGAAATGAGACTCCAGGAGCAAACATTTGGACAAGAATCAATTCAGCCCATGCAGCATAGCGTGCTGGTAACACAAGTCCATGCACATATGTATAGTTTTCAGACCGAGAATTAAGGACAACTTTCATTGGAAAGAGAACGCCAGAAAATCCAACAGCGTATTCAGAATAAAAAGGTCTGTCGTAGTCAAAGAACAAAAGAAGAGATTTAGCTAGAAGAGCGTGATACCCTGCGACATAGTGAGCAATGCAGTAATCATAGATGCAAATTCAACACTTCCCAATGAAGTTTCCAACTGTATACCCTTCCACAAGAGAGACATCATATTCTAGACCAGGTGAGACTCACCCACGTGGTAGAATGCTGACAGGAAGAAGCGTTTCAGGTCCCTATGCTGCCCAATTCAATAGCAAACATGCAATCAAACAGTGAAATTTTACATACAGATCTGACTGGAAAACATGCACAAAATGGAATTTGCACTTAAATCATCATCTAATGAACGGCAATAGATGAAAAGACATTATGCAAATAATGCATAAATTCACCGTCAAAGACAACAGGAACTGTACTCATAGGCCTGCACTAATCACGAGGTGGGCACAAATAGGAGATGAAAACATATTGGGACAAAAATGAGAATCAACAACTTGTCCTTAACCACAGCAATGTTAAAAGACAACAAAATTTAACGAGCAACATAATTATAATGTGCGAGTAATTTCAAGAAACAACCTAAAACTAGTATTAGTATCTTGCTTAAATTTCTCTCTCAAATGCCCAAGAAAAAAAAAAACCTAGTAAAATGCCTAGCATTACAGAACTTGGAAGGGGCTGATGTTATGAGGAAAAAACGATTAAAAAATTCGTCAAACGAGATATGAGCAAATTTCATGAACCAATGAAGGCAACCGAGTGCATGAAACTTAACGAAGAACAGACACAATGTGAACAATAGAAGTAAGGTACTGGAATCAATTTCCATTAATCAATCAAAGAGAGCAGTGGCTTCAAGGTGGGATTCTATAACAAAGGGTCAAAACCCCAAAATACAGAGGTAAATTGAAATAGAAAAATTAAATTCCTGGGAAACGAACCTTGAGGATGAGGTAAGGATTGAACCAGACCTCGTGGATCGAAGGTAGGATAGGATGGAGGAAAGCAGGCCTCAAATAAATGAGGGTGTTGGCGGCAAGAAGGCCAGCAGTGACAGGGGGTTTCCACGGCAGCCTATAGTACTCGTTCACCGCGTGAAGTGCCAGCAGCGGCAACATACCCCTCGATAACCTCCCTCCGCTTCTCTCCATCGCACCGATCGCGTTCTCGATTCGCTCGATTGCGTTCCAATTTCTTAGGCCCTCAAAGATCTGGTACACAACGTGACCGTGGCCCCGTGGGTCGGTTCTTGCTTGGACACATAATTTTCTCGTCCTGAATGGAAGCTACCCTCCGTCCGTTGCTGTGCGGTCGTCTACATTCTAACTACTGTGAGTCCGCTCCCTTTGAAAAGGGGTAATAAATGTTTGTCTTAATCAATTAACGCACTTTTCGATTTAGGAAATTGTATTTGTAACTTGCATTTTCTCCTTACACCTATCATAAAATTTAATATTATACTGCATTCATCTCAAAATATATTACGATTAAGATTAAAATTTTTATGTCTGATTACTTAAGGTTTTTCTAATATCTATAAACTTTAATTATTTTTTTATTTATTTTACCCTTATTTAAAGCATACTCTTATTTAAAATGTACAATGATAATAATTAGTGAAATAATTACTTTAAGAGTAATATAGTATTTTTTCTATATATTAAATACATTTTTACTCACTATTTAAATACCTTAAATGTTATATATTTTGAAATGGAAGGAGTATTATTTATATATTTTAAGTAAATTACTTTTTTTACCTTTATTATTTATATACAAATGTTTTATATTATTAGAACTTATCGCGTTATATAAATTAACTAAAATTTATAACAACTCTTTTATATTATTAAAACTTATCATGCTCTATAAATTTTTTTATCAAAACTTATCATACTCTATAAATTAACTAATAAAAATATTTTTGTTTTAGGTATTAATGAATCCAATCACACCAATACCTTTTATTGCATGAAATTGATACAAATATTGATATGATTCTACTGAATAATGAGAAGTTTCATATGTTAATTGTATTAAAGTATTTAAATCATTATGTTTTAATAATGTAAATATTGTTGTACAAAAAATAACAAATCTAAATGATACATAATATTTAACTAACGACATTTGAATATTTTTAGAAAATATATGATATTTTTTGTAAATTATAGATGTTATTATAGGTATTTGTCTCAAGTTAATAACTTATTTTGATATAAAGTATTTGAAAGTTATGATGAAAGTGACAGATGAGAATTTTTTATGATTGAGAAAAAAAATTGTAAAAATGAAGAGAGTAGAAAAAGGAAAAAAAAGGAATTATGAAAAGAAAATTTTAAATAAGGAGAGGTTATATAAAAAAAGAGAATATAAAAAGAAAATAGAAGGTCATAAATAGAATTTCTTTTCAATTTTGTTTTTGAATAAGATAGAAGGATTAATATTAGGGTGAAATTTTGGATGGGAAGGATCTTGGAGCCCATTGCTAGTTGTATTTACCAAATCCCAAATTGCTCACGACACACATGTATAGTGAGGAGATGTACAATTTGAGTTTTTTATGCGCGTAGTGAATGTTTGCTTTAAATTATAGGAAGGCAAAATGAGAACCAAAAGCAAAGTTTTTTACTTTTGCTTTTTCGGTGAATAAAAAAAATGTCTTTACATTTTGAATTTTTGATCTTGATAGAGTTCCCATGGTTACATCAATTAAAAGGTTCCACCAAGTTAAACAACAATCAAAAGCCACCATGCAAAACCACAATTGAAGAGGGAGATTGTTTGATTTGTATCTTATCAAAGATAGATTTTGATGTTCCTTTATTCCCGAAAAAGGAAGGTAAAAAAAAGGATAGATTTTGACGTTATAAGAAACGAGGCATAAAACCTCAAGCTAGTAGGGGTAAACCTGAGCACCCCTGTGCAAGCAAGTAGTTGAATTTCCCTTCCACGAATGGCATACTTTAAGTCTCCAGTTTACTCCAAAATGTTTTTCTTGTGTGCACACACAAGACAACAGCTATTATCGGCAAACCGAACTACTGAAAACACTCATGTTATGTCTTCCCAGACCATGTTTTGAGGTTATCCAAGCTCAGCAACAATAGGCATAGATACGGCTAAAGAAAACTTACAGCTCATATAGGTACGAAGCATAAAACCAGAGGGTATTGGACAAGTCCATACATTGTTGAAATTTACTCATCAATTCTCTGCTATTTATTTAGTCATTTAGATGTCAAAGCAAGAAGTTATTCCCCATCAAAAAGAAATATACGAGAAGGCATCACAACTTGCAGCCATAATTAAAAACAAGTTGAGAGCTTCACTACATAAGAGCTCACTCAGCTGAGAGCCGTTTAAGAATGGTATGCTCAATTTTGTTGGAGTAGCATGCTCTTGTTAACAGGGCAAAGCATAACCCTTAGGTGAGTTATCATTGATCAGAAAACATCCGATTTTGTCAGTATGCTTATTTAACTCAAAACAGTCAATCACAAGTACTACAAAATTTGTCATCAAGCATGCAGGAGAACACAGCAACAGAACTTGCTCGAAAGGAAAATGCCTGGTGGTTTCAAACATCTATTTCATGTCTTCACAGGGTGGTCATATTGATATTACCACAGAATTAGAGTTGTACAGTATCTGCTTTCTGTACTTGAATGGTAACATCTCACAATTGTGTAAGCCAGTAACATAAACTAACAGCATATTGTTTAATACCTTGCAAGCCACCACCTTAGAGTAATTCAGTTTCATTTCGGGATCTGAGGCAAAGGGAATCATCTGAACCATGAGATCAAGACACCAACTATGTCTGAAATCTTTCTCATTAAACTTGCATTTTCATCAGTCTCCTTGCAAGCAGCATCGAATCTTTCAGCAGCTGCTACTTTGTCCTTAAGAGTCTTGTTCTCAGTTGTAAGCTGCAAAGTTATATGTAGATAAAACAAATAAATATCAAAGATGGAATCAGATTGCTTTATGAAATCAGATTGCTTTAGAGAAACATTAAAGATGAATGACCTCTTCTTGACCTTGAACCAAACTGCTCAAATATGCTATTTAATCCCAGCATTGAGAACAACTGGAAGTTCATAATTTGTATCAACAACAATTTTGGAGCCGAAGAAACTATCAATTGGCATGTTCAGAAGTGCAAAATACATCAGATTTTATGCCCAGTTTCTTCTACTTAATTTCTTAACTGTACGTGTTAATTTAATAGACATGAGATCAGGAGCCAAAGATCACTTTAATAGTTAGAGGCTACAAATAGAAATCATCATCCATTGCAATTGACCTTGTGAGATCTTTAAGCGTTCTTCTTACCTCCTCTATGGTAACCACAAGTTCTTCCACAGTCTGCTGCAGTGAGGAAATTGTTTGCAGTATAACATCTTGATAGGCTGATTCCAAATCTTCAGCGGAATTAGTATCAAATAATATTCCCTCCAGTAAGAATAACTCCTCAAGCAACTCCACATCTTCAACATCCAGTCTCTCCCTCAGCTACATAAGGCGAATCTATTATAATGGCTAAAAGAGCAAAAGTTTGAACAAATAATATGGAAACCTAGTCTTACCCTGTTCAGAATTCTGTCACATGACTCATTTTTAGTTGGAGTGACAGTTCCGTGCTTTTTGGCAAGTTTTTCTTCACTGCAGTTGACAAAAGATGATGCCTTTATATGCTTTGCCCTGTCATAATTTCAAATCCAAAAATGGAATGCAAGTGTCATGTAGTGATTTCAAAAATATGAAAAAGCATTACTAGAATAAAAATATATTCATTATTGAGTTGCTAAAATGATTTTTAAGCTATTTAGCTGACTAAAATTCTTAGTCATATGGAATTGAGGCTGAATGCTTTCGCAAAGAAATAACTTTGCATATGTTATGGATTTGCTTACCTTGTACCAAAGCGAAGGGTGGATAGAGTTTCTGCAGCATTTGAAGGGATTGGCGAGCAACAACACAGTAATGCGGTCCTGGAGTTCCCTCCCTGTGATATGAGAAGCTGCAGTTTGTTAATACAATTGTGTTATACAGTTTGGTAAGATTGATTAAGTGGGGGAAACTAACAAGAGCATCTTGTAGAATCCGAGTAAGCTTGGAATCCCGATAAGGAATGTGGCTTGCTTTGGTTGATGGACTAGATGTCAAAGCATGTATTACATTTCCTAGGGCTGATAAAGATTTGTTGATAGTCTTGGCTTCCTCAAGAACTTTACCTTCAGCTCCAGTTTTCTCTACCTTCTCAGACCCTGCTAGGTCCGCAAGAATTACTTTTCCAGTTTTGACCCTGTCAACAGCACTGAAATAATTCACTTGAAACCTCGATCATAAGCATGAAAACAGATAAAAGTACCTCTTATCTGTGAGCTCTTGCTGAACTGTGAACATGTAAATACAATGACTTCTACTGCTGGACATGTTCATTTCTACCCGTGTTAAGTGTCTGGAACAGTTATTTCTGAAAACTTATAGAAACTTTACTCACCAAGAAAAGTAGGGGACATAGCAGATGACATACTTACAGCATCCTTGTCTTATATCCAAATGATATTAACAAGAAAAAATAAGTATAAATCTTGAAAAATTAAAAGAAAAGAGGATACGAGTCTCTCCAACTGCTCTATTAGCTATTCCACTCTGCAACATCAAGCTCTATATTAGAAGATGGCCTATTTAATAAAAATGAGTACGAAGTTCTCTGGCAACTTGTATCTTACTGATAAGCTTTGTAAAGCTTCTGCTGGATCTGAAATAGAAATCTGGAAATGGAAAATTAGAAGGCACTAGAAGTGAGTAAACATATAAATTAAGCAGCATTTAACAAGTTACTAATACATATATTCCAATATCACAAATTGTCTCAGTTTGCTGTCAAGTGATGTCACTTGTTGCCGTATAATGGGTTCACATATACTTGGAGATAGAAAATTTAAATAAAGTTCAAAATGCGAGTACAGCATCTCCAGAATATATATCAGTGACGCCATTAGTCAAAAATATACCTTATTTGCCTAAGGCATGATAATGTTGACCTTTGAGTAGCTACTCAGCTTTTCATGTAAGGATAAAGAAAGTGTATAAAAACAGCATAAAAGCAAAAGTTCCATTGCAACCAGGAAAAGAGAAGACAAAAAAACAGCATGTCAAAGCATAATATATGCTGCAGGCAATAATCTAACCTCTGTTACTCCAGATAGCAATATTCCGTGAACTTTACTCTCCTTAATCAATATATTGTCCTTTGTTAAATCAAGAAGGTCCCTGTAAAACAGAAAGCAGTGATGTTCAGAATTGAGACTGTACATGCCAAAACATCTTAAAGACTTAATAGATCCATTTTCCAATCATTGATTTGGGAACGAACAACCAAAGATGTCTAAAAAAAACCACAAACTACAAGTATTCACACCTGACTTTCTCCATGTAGATTTCTACCTGAAGGCACCAAAAAATTTACAAATTATTAAGTCTGATTGATAATCTTATAGATGCTAATCAGTAGTCTAATATAAAGGAAATATTTCTTATTATTACCATTGACAACTTGACTGTATAGTCATCTGTTTTATCAGCAGATTTAATACACTCAAATAGCCCAGCTACTACTCTAGAAAGCAATCCTTTCTTCAGCTCATCGCGTTCAAGAATGCTGGGCCCCTGATAAATATATCAAATTTTATGTTTATACAGGGCTTTTAATCTATAATGGCATCACTGTGTAATATACTTATGGAATCTTTATATTACCTCCATGCTGTATGTCTTCCCAGCTCCAGTCTGTTAACAAATGCACAAAAACAATAAAATGTCAGACTGACATAGAATTACGAATTTGCCATGGGCCCTGAATTTATACTTTTATAGTAAGTTGATGAGCCAAATTGATGCTATTTTGGTGCTTATCACCATAATTTTTTTTGTCATTACTAATTATATACAAAAATCAATTATTTATATAAAAAAAGTCCACATATAAAAGTTGTTTATTAATGAATGCGAATAAGGAAATCAAATCCTTGCCAGAACATGTGCAGTTTATTTAAATTCCTGTTCAACTTATACTATCCTCTAAAGACTCTGGAAATATCTGTCTAAGCTGATTTATGACATATATGGAAGCATATTTCCTACCTGTCCGTAAGTGATAATTGTCCCATTTATTCCATTGATTGCACCTAATTAACACATTCAAGCGCTGAATAAGACCAACGGCAATTCAAGAAACTCAAATTGACTTTGATTACCACTTCCAATTAATAAATATATGTAAAGAGTGCAGAGTTGTACTACCTCGAACAATAGGTTGAGCTAGAAACTGATAGACATCAGCTTGCACAGATTCCTCATAGAACACCTTGTCATAACTAAATGCAAACTCTTCTTCTTTCTCATCCTACCAAACAAACAACAACACAACTAAATCAATTCAGTTTGGAGATAGATACATAGATCGATGAAAGGAAAAAAGTTTTTCTGGAAACAAGTGTAATGCGGCAAATGAAGACCTTGAAAACGAAAGTTTCACTGTCCATGCTGTGAATACAAACACTATCACCATTATGTCTTTTTTCTTTGGAGCTCAACGGCCTAAAACGACAACATACTGTTATATTGGACATCGTTTTTGGATCCGCAGGCGATTCTGCGAACGAAACAATAAATTAGATTAAATTAAATCAAATCTCGCTTGTTTGGTTATGGAGAAAAGGAATGAAAATGAAAATGAAGAGAAATCTGACCACAGATGGAACGGTTTAAATAAGTCTTATGAATAAAAGGCTTCAGGTGAGCAGCAGAAAGTTTAACGTTTTTCTTGAAATGGAAAAATTTGATCACGAAATTTGTCTTACATTTCCTCGGGAACCAAACGGAAAGGAAAGAAACAACTCGCTTGCTCTTTTTGTGAGTCTTCGATTGGCGGGAATGAGAAGCGTGAAAATGAGAATATTGCCGATTCAACACAGCTTTATAAATCTTGCGTTTCTGACACGTGGCATTTTTTTTCCTTAATAAAGTTGTTCGATGACATTAGGCCATTCCACGTCCACTGAGAAACGTCCGTTATTCAACTTCTGCCTTCAAAATGACGTCGCGTCATGCTTATGTTATGCGTCTCTGCAATTTCACCCAGCCGTTTGACGACGGACAGCCTACTCCACGTTCTACCAAGAATTAACCGCTATTCAAATTCAATAAGAAGTGTGGACATTTTCCAATAACGACATAACGTTCCGTCATTTCCACAGAGAAAAAAACTAAAACGGCGCCATAGTTTCATCTTTACTCTTCGGAAAACGACACTTACCAGCCGCAGCAACTAATTCAAATCCTTGCGTTTTGTCGACTTGGGTCCAAAAGTCCCACTAAAACCCTAAGCCGCTACTCCAGCCATGGCGGATCCAAACCTCGGTCCCGCAGTTCCCCCTGGCCTCTACTTGGTCTCCGCATTATTCGCCATGGAACCCACAGATTCCTTCATATCGATGGCAAGGTGCGTGTATATATATATATATATATATATATATATATATATATATAGGTACGTAGGTAGAAATTGAAACTGATGGATTGATTGATTGAAATATAGAGCATGTGGTGGAGGTTCGGTTACCGAGGCGGTGCAGAGGTTTATCTGGAACAATTGTGCAAGCAAAACGGTAAGTAGTGGCTGTAAACTTTAATTGTAAACCCTAGATTTTATTAATTGCAGATGTTGAACTTTATTGGTTAATAGGAATGTATCCTGATTGTGTTAATATTGCAGATTGGAAAAGGGAATGCGCCTTACTCGAGGATTTTTATTAAGAAGCTCATTTCAGAGATTTAATCCAGCCATAACACTCTGTTGGATGAATTGTATGAACGATATGTTTATTACATGACTTCACTAAAGGTTAGGCTTCTGCTTGACCAAGTGGTTGTTAGAGCATTAATCGCCTTGCTTCAGTACTTGAGTTGTGGTATTTTTAGGATGACATTTCGGGCAAAGGAAATGCAAGGATTTGCAAATGCATTTCTTTTCTTTTTCCTGATGGTATTGAATATTATTTTGCAATGTTTGTGGACTCGATCTTTATGCTTGTTTGGGTTATCTCTTGTTTATTTGATGATTTGGCATTTCTAGGCTGCTCTGGACCTCCAAGTTGTCCAAAGTCAAGAAACCTGTGGTTCCACTGCACTGTTCATTCATCATGCTTGAAGGAGATACTGGGTATGCTTTGTTCATTTTTAATGTACTTCTTGCATATGGATGATGTCCTTGTTGGGCATTAGGTAACTATAATCCAGTGTCACTTGCATTCTTAGAGAGCTACCAGTATTTTATGGTTTATCACTTGATTTGCTATAAAGTATGAGCATCCTTTAACATATTCAAATCCTGCATTGAAAATCACATAAAGTAACTTATATAAGTTCCCTTTGGCTTGGAGTGCACAGGTGTTCTGTTTGGCCTTCAAGTCCATATTCGTCAGAGTTTATACTTTCTTTTCCAGATATATTCTCCAATAAGTCATGTTTTTAGGTAACTTACATGATCAAGGATATGTTTCCTTAATGTAGTTTTTTTTAAGTTTGTCTATCAATAATGTAAGAAAAAGTATTATTCTGTCCTCTATTATCATC